>VMDO01008110.1:0-86218 GCA_007922755.1 Pedetes capensis | reverse complement strand
ACAACAGGGGAAACACTATTGTCAGTGCTTCTCTGCTGTGCATAGGGTTTTCAATGGCAGATTGATTTTTGGGAGGGGGTTGCCAGGTCCTTCTCCCAAGCCTGCAGCACCTGGTGTTCCCAGGCGGTCTCCCATCCAGGTACTAACCAGGCCCGGCCCTGCTTAGCTTCCAAGATCTGCCGGGATCGGATTCCACAGGGCTATGGTTGCAGGCCGGTTTCTAAATATTGTTTCCTAATAAAAAGAATAGGGGCTGGGATTTAGCTCAGTGGGTAGAGTGCAGCTCTGCAGTCTCTGAGGTCCTGAGTTTGATTTCCAGCACCACAAAAATGAGAGAAGGACATGGCAATCTACTCCCGAGGCAATCCCGAAACAGCCATTGAAAACTCTGTGAGGGTGGCTATAAGTCTGACACGACTTGATGGCACCTAACAACAACAACAATAAAAAGAATCAGAGCTTCTTGAAAATCTCTACTTCCAAGTTAAAGGCTGGATTTAGGTCAGTTGTTGCTGTTAGGTGCTGTTGAGTCGGGTCCAACTCATAGCAGGATGAAACACTACCAGTGCTTCTCTGATATCCACAGTTATCAATGGCTAATTGTCGCAGGAGTGGGCTGCTGGGTCCTTCTCCCTAGTCTGTCTAAGTCTAAAAGCTCAGCTGAAACCTGTCCACCATGGGTGGCCCTGCTGGTATCTGAAATACTGGTGGTGTAGCTTTCACCATCACAGCAACACACAAGGCCCCACAATATGACAAGCTGACAGACACATGGGAACTTTAGGTCTAAGGTAGAAAAAATACAAGGTAAATCTGGAGTATCTTGTTATAGCAAGTACACTATCTACTGAAATACATATCATCACGTTAAAAGCCCACTTTCTTCTACCTAATACTAGGAAGGATGATAGAATATCACCATTCTGCTATCAATGGCAGCAGAATCATAAAAAGAGAGGCATTTAGACATGTGACTTCTGGTGAGGGTATACCTCACAGCTCATGAAAGCATTTTACCTACACTACAGAGCCTGAGAGTCTTCAGATTTAACTGCCATTTCATGGGAGCTATAGGGAACACTAGCATGAGAAAATGCAGTCAGAAATATACAGATTGTCTGAAGAGAGAGAGAGAGGAGAGAGAGAGAGAGAGAGAGGGAAACAGAGAGCAGTAGCATTTTTCAGAGCGAGCATTGATGTGAACATACACCATGAATTTCTGCTTGCACAGCTAGTGTTCTTAATTTACTCTGTATTCCCTATAATATTTAATATGCACTTTGTGATAAGTCACCAGAAAATAAAGAAATTATCAGAGTCTGTGGTAGAAAATGCCACTTGTTCCCATCTCCTTAACCAAAGCTTATGCCTTAGCAGCTTGCACACAGTGGAGGACTTAATGTATGTTTATTGAATTAAATCATAACTGGACATGTAAAATATACAGATACAGATAATTACTTGACATCTTGAGAATGTATGGAGAAATTTTGAAACAGAAGTCAGAAGCCTTTAATTTTGGTCCTTGGTCAGTTGCTTGAGACCTTCGAAGCTTTAGGCTGGTCACTTAGCTTCCATAGTTTGAGTAGGAGTAGTGATTACCTCATGGGGTTTTCAAGGGGCTCCAATGGGATATTCCATGTAAACACTTATTAAAAATATAATATCAGTGTAATATTCTTATTAGTAGACAATTTAGATGCTATGAGTGCTCAGAGAAGACTTGTCACAGACATATATTTAGAAGATTTCAAAAGTGATGGAGTACATAATTTGAACTTTGGAGAAAAGAAATTGCCTATGGCTAGAAGCCAGGACAGTGCAGAAGGAAAGCACAGAGAGGGGGATTAAAGGTAGGAAGGAATTTAGCATTTAAGAGGCACAGTGTCATGGAGCCAGAGACTATCAGAGTTAGAAAAGATATTGGAAATTGTCTAGCCCAATTGCTTCACTAAAAGTTAAGGAAAAATAGCCTGCAGCCATAGCCCTGTGGCACCTGATCCCATCAGATCTTGGAAGCTAAGCAAAGTAGGGCCTGGTTAGTACTTGGATGGGAGACCACCTGGGAACACAAGGTGCTGGAGGCTTGGGGGATGGACCCGGCAACCACTCCCAAAAATCAATCCGCCATTGAAAACCCTATGAACAGCAGAGAAACACTGACAATAGTGTTTCATCTGTTGTATGTAGGGTGGCTATGAGTCAGACTCCACAGCACCTAACAACAACAACAACAACAACAACAACAACAACAACAACAATTAGAATAAATGCTTTGCCTGAGATGAAAGCAACTAATAAGTGGGTGAGCCAAGGACTCCAATCATCATTCCTTTTCCTCCTGTGAGAGCTTCATTGTAGTGGTAGGATGTAGCTGACTAGAGCTGAAGAGGTAAGATTAGTAGACCAAGATAAGACAAGTTGATTAAAATAATAAGAAATAAAGAAAAACAGGAAGGCTTTAGAGCAAGGAAGAAATACTGGGTTTAGAATAGTGTCCTTTGAACATAGGAAGGAGTAAAGATTGAAATAGCAAGTTATTGTAACATGCTACTGCAGCTCCTCCTTTGTAAGGAGGAGGATTAACATGCTAATGCTGGTGGGGTAGAGTAAAAGGAGGAAGTTTCTAAGGGGAAAATAAACAGCTATTGATGGCAGCTGTGAAATAACTGTATAGAACCACATGGGATTGTGAGTAGATTTATATATTACAGAATTTTGTATAAAAATTGTGTAAAAGACACTTCTTAATTCTATAACTGTTTCTATTCTACTCCTACATTTAATAGACATTCAGAAAACATAGTGAGAAATCTGAAAATCAGAGGAAAGAGTTAACTTATCCAAGTTCACATGGATGGCAAGTGACTAAGTCAAAATTGAGCATAGCATCATTTCCATCCACTAGGGTTTCTTAACCTGGGTTTCATGAATCCTCAAAGAGTTGATGACTGAGCTTCAATTGTTCTCTAAGCTCTGTGGAGATTTGTGCATTTTTTGAATTATTTAATTTAGTATGTATGCGAGGGAGCAGCTAGTGGGAGAAGTCAGAGGGAAGGATATGAGGGGAGTCAGTGGAAGCGAATGCCCATAACTTTTAATTGATCCTCAAAGTCATCTTTGACTCCCAAAAGGTTAAGAATTTAAGGATACATGATGATATATTTAAACCAATATCATTTAGGATAAATATTAAATTAAGTTATACATTTCCTCTCTTAAAGGTTTATTTCTTTCCATTTTGTTTCTCCTAACCCACCATAGGGTATCCACGGATAGGGGAAAGTTTACATGTCTTCATGGTAGTGGTAGTAAGTACCTGGACCACATTTGGGTGTCTGACTTTGAAGGCTCTTCTGGTATCCATAGAAGCATTTCTTTTCTCAGGTGCTAGGAATCAAGATGATATCTACAGCTAAAGATTGTGGCTAGTTGATACTATTTCCAGCATCTTCTTTTGGCATAGTTAAAGCTTGAGGACTGGGCTCTATCTTACCCCTATTTTTGCTTCAGGTATGTTCCTTGCACTCTGGGTTTGTCTTCTACCCGTCCTTTGGCTTGGACCTTATTCCTGGTTTCTACCCTTATTCTTGGAGGCTCTCAACTGCCAAATATTGTCCAACACTAAAAGCAGGGAAATATTTAGTTTCCTTTCATGCCACATAGCTGCAAAGATTGAAACTTGATCACATTTCTAAATATGTTTTTTACACAGTATTTGCTTACTATATGCCATTGATTAACATTCAAAAGACACTTTATTTTGTATTTTTATGTTGTGCTCCATCCAAATTTGGTAGTTCCAAGTTCAGATTGAAATTACTTAGAAAGCACATTAAGCTACAATGAACTCTAACGTGGCAGTCAGTAAAGTGTTGCATTTCTTCTTCTTTTTCTTCTTACAATCATGGAGTAAAACACTTCACAATTCATAGCCTGATTGTCCTTTTATTATAGAACTAGTTCCTTAAGTTTTAGCTATGTAGCAGTTCCAAACAATTGAGCAGTTGCCATCTAGTGGAGAAAAACTATAATGGCATAAAGGAAGCTGAACACAACAAAACAATCATTAAAATGGAAACTGTGATGTCTATTCCTGCAAGAGGCATCTTATTAAGCTCATTCACAAGTTTTGTAGGAGTGATATGATTTAATAATTAATATGTTGTGGCTATAGGAAGTTGTCTCAAAATTTGAAATATATTGGATTAAAATGTAAAAGAAAATTAAAACCACAATGAGATCCCAATGTTGTTGTTGTTGTTGTTGTTAGGTGCCGTCGAGTCGGTATCCGATTCATAGTGACCCTCATAGGGTTTTCAATGGCTGACTGTTTCAGGATTGCCTTGGGAGTGGATTGCCAGGCCTTTCTCCCATTTTTGCGGTGCTGGGAATTGAAATCGGGACCTCAGAGACTGCAGCGCAGAGCTCTACCAACTGAGCTAAATCCCAGCCAATACAGACCTATGAAAGTGACTCAAAAAAGGGAGAAAAACAAGCAACAATACCAAAATTTAATAATGATGTCAGGCAAGTAAAATTCACACACACTGCAATGGGGATGGAAAAAAGTACAACTTCCCTGGTAAACAGTTTGACAGTTTCTTATAAAATTAAACAGAGACTTACCACAAATCCACAATCACATTATCCAAGAGAAATGAAAAATATATCTTCATACAACATCTGTGGAAAATGTTTATAGAAACTTTATCCATAATCATCAATAGCTGGTAACAAACCAAATATCCATCAGGTGATTAACAGATAAACTATGGTACATGTACACAAAGGAATGCTCTGCAGTCTAAACAGATGAGGTATTGATATACATGGCCATGTGGATGACTTTTGAATGAATTATGTTAGCTGGAAGAAACCAGGTTATATATTGTGTGATTCTATCAGTATGACATTATAGAAATAAGAAAACTTTAGAGAAAGAAATCAGACTAAAGGATTGGAAGAGGGGATGAATCACAAATAGACATGAGAGATCATTTGGGATGAGGAAAATATTCTCTATCATTATTTTCTGTGGCAGTGGTTACATGAACTTTAAAGTTTGTCAAAAGTCATAGAATTTTATATCTAAAAAGGTGTACCTTAATAAGCAAAAAGGAGCAATAAAATACTTTAAAATAATGAATCAGCAACCTTGCAGATTTGATCACCAATTCCTTAAAAACAAGAGAAGGTATATCAATTATGTGTCGTGGTATCATGAGCTCAGCACTAAGAGAGTCAGGCAAACAGAAGACAAAAAACACTTTACACATACCTGAGGGAGTTTTAAACTGACTCATCTCATTTGTAATAATTTTATGAAAGAAACCTCTGTTTTTCAAAGTTTCATTTGTTTACATTATGTTCTAGGGTTCTAATTTTTATCTCTGAGCTCCTTCTATTTTCTCTATAACAATATTCTGTCAATCATTGTGTTAGATGGCAGACACATAATAATATTTTAATTATATCAATAATATTTTAATTTTTTAAAGCATTTCTGCTATTATTTACTATACCTTGTTAGGCGTATCAGGCAATTATTATTATTTCAAAGAACTTCTACTATCAAATAAATTAAGCTATTGAAAAATCTATTTCTTTGAATCTAACATGATATTATACAAAAGCTAATCATGCACATTTGTGGAAAGAAACTTTAGAAATGATTGCCTTGATATTTAATGGACTATAGAGATTTAAGTTGTCTCATGATAGGGTTGTCAGTGTTTTAAAAATATCTCGGATATAACCACAAACTCAGAAAACAAGTCATAAACTATGGAATAATGTGATGTTCCAGACTAAAAAAAGCCACAAATGAGCAATAGTGGCATCTTGGTGTGGGATGAAGATGGTCTCTGTGTGTGTGCTTTTTCTTCATTTTTCTTTCTTCGTATTTACAAATATATGGACATTGAAAGTTGTTAGGCTGAAAAACATCTACATTTTCATTTCATAGATGAAGTTAAGGGGAATTGAAAAAGCAGGTTAATTTACCCAGGGTAATATTGCTGAGAAATGGCAGGATTTGAAACTCACACTAAGCCTCTCATTGTGGTCATCCCATTATCTCAACATTCTTTCCTTGATGCAGACACAGGTTTGCTGTGCACTGGATTGTTCCTGACAATATATGTAGCAGATTTTCTGTCCTAGGAGAACTAGGACTGGGGAAAGGTCAAATGGAGAGGAATTCATAATGATAAACACCTATCATATTTCAACTGGGAAAAGGCTTTCTTCAAATCTTGGAGTCTTGTCATGTAGGATAGAGCTACCTACTGTGGAGACCAGGGTGCCACTATTATGCAAACAATACTCTCTGCTTTTCTAAACATCTCTTTTCAAGGCTAGCCTTTTGCACAGGAAACCTCTGGTGTGTGTTTTATTCACCGCAAGTCCCCTAATGGAATCCTATTACATAGCTTAATTAAAAAGTTGGCAAGAAGCAGGTTCTGGGATGGGTAAGACTCTCATCAATCTGGATTTCAGTTTTAAAATGGAAAGTGAGTACTTTATCATTTGTAGTTAAGACTTTGTAAAATCCCTGTGGTTAACATCACATTTTGATCATTTGCTATGCCATGAGGTCCTTTTTTATTTTTATTTAAATCAGTACAGCAATCTTATGTTCTTTGTAAAGTTCCAATAAATAGATGAGAAAATTAGAGGTTCAGATATATTAGGTAACATGCTCCAAGCGATAGAGCTATAAGTCAAGGGATGTTTGTTTTGGGGTCTATCTGACCCCCAAGTCTCTGCTCTGTTTAATTTGAATTTGTAGAAGCTAATAATTTCATTTTCCCTTAAATAATACATTTTAATGACCAGCCTAATTCTGGCATTCTACTTTAAGACATCAAGCTTGCATATGTGAAGAAGATTAATCTCTATTGAGCATCTACTTGTATACCAAACTTTGTGTTAGGTATATTATAACATGATTAAATATATTATACTGTGATATTTAAACTCAAAAAGCCCTAAGGGGGAGGTGCTATCACGTTTAGTTCAAGCAGAAACTGATGCTGAAAATGTTTTGATGATTTTCCAAAGGTTACCCAACCAACCAGGTCATGCTGGAGCTGAGATTCAACCACCTGTCTATGGAATTCCTAAGCTTTACATAGTGGATGCACCTGACCTTTGGAATTTAACAGATCTGATTTTGATTCTCAGTTGTCCCCAAAAGCAAACCACCCATACATTTATTTACTTTGTCCTATCATGATTTGTGAAGATATATAAGCATCTTGACTATAAGCATCTTGAAAGCATGGACTATTTCTATTTTTCTCTATTCCCTTCCTCAGGAATTAATCTTAAACAATTAAAAGAGTGCTTACTTTGTAGGAATTCAATATAGTGATTGATTGAGAAGAATTAAAGCATTGAATTACTGAATAATTTGCAACTGGGTAGAAGATAGTCTTGTCTGGTGAGTTAGTTAATTCATCCATCTATCTTTTCTTTTGACAATTATTTATGAGTGACCTATTATATTTTCTTATGCCAACCACTGAGTTGATATTTTATTGGTGCAGAACAACATGGTATTCCAATAGCCTCCAGTTTAATTGACTAATGCCCGTGTCAAACTAGTTGCTGACTCTTTTGAATAATGCCCTTGAGTTCTTGGTATATGAGGATGAATAAGGAAAAAGGAGACGTGATTGCTATACTCATGAAAATGTCAAATAAATGTAAAGTTACTACTGTGATAGGAAAAAAGGAACAAAGTGCTGTGCCATGGATATCAGGGTCATCTGAACTAATCTAGATGGAAAAGCACCTATGATAATAAACCAGTAAGAAAAAAATCCAATCCATTATACAAAATCACTTTTCACCTATGAAGGTTAAAATGCCACTACTGTTTTATGGGATAATATTCTCCTATAAACAGTACTATTGAACTATTCATCTCCAGAATGTTCATGCATCCTGTGATGGATGTGTCAATAATAAGTTGGATAATGCTCAAGGCCCCTAGAGAGGAAGGATTGCACTTCATTAAATGTATGTCAAAGTTAGACGAAAGTATTATGGGAATACTTGTTAATGTCCTTTTAAAGAATGTTTAGGTTACTTCCTAAATAAATGATATCCTCTGGGTCAAGAGCTAAAAAAATCAACAAGAAATAGTGATGCTTGATTTACTAGAATAAACTTATTTTACGAGTGGGAGAGAGTAGAAAATGGTATAATTTCTCCAAGAAACTCTCTTGACTATTATAAAGAAACCTTAAACCAAAATTTGGGTAACCTAGAAAACTGAATACCTTATTTAAGTTAGTTTCTTTTTGTTGTTGTTGTTTTTGTAGAGGAATAAAGAATTAATTGCTTAAGTAGTTAAAAATAATTAGCTGAGTGTGAGTGGGTAATTTCCAAACATTACTGAGATAACAGCAAGACATATCTGTAATCTTCTGGCTGAATATATGTGAGGTTTTTCTCATGGACCTTAAAAATACTCAGTATATCTTGAAAAGCCGTATTTTTTCAGTAGTTCATACAATTCTTATGTGGTGGGACATGGCCAAGGCTTTTTTGAGGGCGATGGTTAGACAAGGGGAGATCATGTTCTTGTGAAGTATTCTGGGAAGCTGGGGCAGATATCTACTTAAGCAGAAAATCTTGCTTAACCTACTACAAATGGAGAAGGTCACTGTGTTGGTAGATTTTCCCTGTGTGCAGTCTGCTAAGACAAGAGATGGGAATTTGCAGGGAAGAATTAGATGCAAGTGTAGAAAGACAATATTCTATTCAATTCAACAAGCATTTACATTGAACATGTGTATGAACATGTGTATACACGTATAGTCTGATCTGGTCATTCAGAGAATCCAAAGACTTAAAGGTTAAGTTTGTTGCCCATTAGAAACTTACAAGCATAGTGCCAGGCACTGTGGCACATATGTGTAATCCTAGCAACTCAAGGGTGAGGCAGGAGGATCACAAGTTTGAGGCCAGAGACAGCATGCTCAACTTAACAAGGCTCTGGCTGGGGAATGCAGCTCTGTGAAGAGCACTTGCCCAGCATGCATAAAGCCCTGAGTTCAACCCCCCAATCCTGCAAAAACAAACAAAAACAAAAACAAAAAACAAAAAAATGAATAAAAGAAATTTACAAGCATATAGCTACTTAATATGAATCTATGAATCTAGTTTTAATTATATTTTAAGGCAATATATGATAAATATTATGAAAGGTTCAACATCTGTGAAAATTAAGGAGGGAAGAGATCACAGAATGGGCAAATATAACCATCTTCTCATTCCCTCTCCGAAACCTATTTTGTTTTCCCCAACACCTGTTGGATCAAGTGTCAAGTGGTGAGCACTGCACGTGTGAGCCTCCGTTAACTGGACCTGTTTATGTTTCCACTTTAGGCTTTATATGCCAATAATAACAAACTGCTTGCAGCACTTTTGCCTTCTCTTGCTATCTGTCCATCACTGCCAGAATTCCAAACTAAGCCCAGAGGCTAGCACATAGTTAATTTCTGAAAAATAAATTTTGACTCTTCTCCCACAACCTCTCTTTGTTCACTCCTCTTTCTTTCTCCCTACTCCTCTGTTATCCTCTTCCCTTTCCAAAGACCACGTGCATATCTCTTCCTTCACAGGGACCCAGCATCTTCTCTGTCTGTCACAAAGCACCTCATCTTTCCTTCAAAAAGCCTGTTTTCCTCTCCTTTTTTTCTGGCTTTGTTACTTTCCCTTGGGGAAGAGAAGCATCCTTTTGGTGATTAACCCAGGTACCCCAGGTTTTTCCAATTTCCTTTCCGGGGTTACTTAAACTATCTTTAATAAACTTCATCTATATGGTCTGAAAAAAAGAAAAAGAAATTTTGTCTAAAATAATGAACATTCATATGCTATTGTATGTCATGCTATCGTGTCATTTATTTGTTTATTTATTTATGCAGTACTAGGGGGTTGAACTCAGGGCGTCCCACATGCTAGGCAAGTACTCTACCTCGGGGCCACACCACCAGTCTCCTTTTTAAAATTTATTTTGAGACAAAGTGTTGCTAAATTGTATAGGCTTAATCTGGTTGTGTATTCTTCATCCTACTGCCTTAACCTCTGGAGTCCCTGGGATTATAGGCATGCACCAGAGCACCCAGCTACTTCATGGCTATATATATATATGGGGCTGGGATCTAGCTCAGTGGGTAGAGAGCTGTGCTGCAGTCTCTGAGGTCCTGAGTTCAATTCCCAGCACCGCAAAAGTGGGAGAAGGACCTGGCAATTCACTCCCAAGGCAATCCCGAAACAGTCTGTCATTGAAAACCCTATGAGTGTCGCTATGAGTCAGATACCGACTCCACGGCACCTAACAACCACCACCAACATATATATATATATATATATATATATATATATATATTTCAACTTGTGTGGAATATCTTGTTTTACCCGATTAATATCTATGAACACATTATTCAAACTTACCTGCTCTAAAATCTAACCTCGGTTTTCTCATTGTTAAATTGAGGATAGTAATAGTATCCACCAGATAGAATTGTGAAAATTAAATTGGCTAAGTCTTACAATTAAATTGGTTAAATGCTTATAACAGTACCTGGAACAAAATGAGCACCATATGAAGGTTAACTATTATAGTTGGGTGCTGCAAAATATCGACCAGAACCACTGTAGAACTGTGCGGAGGAGGAAGAGACACTGAAGCCTTTGTGCAAATGGAAACATTTGATAGGAAAGACTAAGTAGGTCTTTGACAAGTGGAGTTGGAGGTAAACTGCAGGGGGAAAGTCATTATAGGGAAAAGTTAAAAGTCAGGTAGAGTATAACACTGGGTTATTTATTTTCCTCCCACCATCCACATACTGTCAACAGAGAGCTAAATTCTAGAATATGTTTTGGAAAACATTTCTACTGCAAGTTTCCTTTCTTTTTTACTGTGTCTCAGTATTTCCTGTGGGAGCCAGGAAAATGATGAAGTTAAACAAAAATTGCACGTTTGTATTGTTGAGTAGAAAGGGCATAAACTACAAACTTTCTAGGTAGACTTTCTACTAATTGTAAGCCAGGAAAAAGTATGAAAAATACATCTAAATCAATATCAGCAGTGAATTATTATGGACTAAAATGCAAATTCTCCCAAACCTGTTGCTAATATAGTCCCTGTCCCCACCAAAAATAACTCCTTATATTCTCTGAGAGATTTTGGAGGAGGTAAGTTATCCACATATAGCTTACAAAATATATGTGAAACAGATTTCCTGATTAGGTAATACTCCTACACTAACTTTTACTGTAAAATTGACATTTAAAAAATCATTCTAAAAATCCTCAGCACAGTGGAATGACTACTGTATTTCTGGTATTCATCTGAAGGCTTATCTAATCCCTTTCTGCTCCTGAGGGAGGAGCCCAAGTGAAACGTATAGGTAAATAGAGCAGAGGGTATTTCCTGTTTATGCAGCCCCAAATGCAGAAGGTGTAAATAGTCTCTGGGAGAAGCAGCTGAGGGCAAAGCTAGAATTGCATTGAGCTCAGTTCAGACAGTCAATCAGAGAAAATGGATGGAGAATGTGATCATGGAAATAGGGGTCCAAATGAGGATGACAAGAGAAGAAAACAGCAACACCAAGAGTGAGAAGCAAACAAGTCAAAGAAAACAGATGTAACTCCAGAGATGGAATGTGAGCATCAGTAAGTGCTGATTATCGTGAAGAAGCTGTTTTTATTCAGAGCAATAGGAAGAAAGGAGCCCTGTTAAGATGAGGAAGTGAAACACCATTACTGCCCTCCAGGTTCTTCTGCTGTGATAAAGAAAATAATTATAATACTGTGAGGTTTTCCTTTTTCAAAATCCTATTGAGCACCTATTAGAGCAGACAGTTTGCTAGTGTGGGGATGTGGCTGTGAATAGATAGACACACTCCTTGTCCTGAAGGTTGTATAGTAGCTTGCCAGATAATGGAGTGAGTGAGTGGGATCAAATCAGGATAAGGGCATAATATTCATGGCAAAACAAATAGCATATCTGTGAAGGCCTTGAGCAAGAGAAAATTTGTTATAAATATTTTCCTCAAATGTTGGCCATTAAATTCAACATTTTCTTTAGGAAACATTCTATGCCTCTGAGGTCTTAGATTTTTGCCTGCCCATTCCCATAGGACTCTGTACTCTTCCTATCATAACTCTTAGTGCTGTGTTAGAACTGCTTACTTCAGATTCCCCACGGTGAGTTCTTGCTTAGAAGAAACAATCTCCATCTCTGTGTTATATCTCAAATGCCTACCTAGATTTCCTGCTGGCACCTAGACATTCAATGTATATTTATTAAATGAATAGATGAGTGACTTACGAACAAATAGTTTCAAACAGGAAATTTCTTTTGGCATTTAGTACAGGGTTTGGAAAGGAAATAGAAGAAAAAGAGAAATCCTTGCATCTCTATGCTGATTTTAGTCAAATTTCTGAAACAAAGCAAGAAACTATCTTAATTCAAATGAATGGTTTCCTTGCCCTTCCCCACTACAAATGCCTGACTAATTAGAAGCTGATTTAAATCCTCATGGGAAAGAGTATATTAAAAAGCATCATAATAAATTCACTTGTCAACAGTTACACAGATCCAAACATTCTATTTAATTAATTCATTCCATAAACGCTTATCAGACACTTACTGTATAAAACCTTATGAAAAGTACCATGGAAATAAAAGGAAATATAAAAAAGCTTAAGATTTCAAAAAGTGCCTACCCTTTTTTGGAGACATTGTTTGGACATTTGAAAATTGTAGTAATATTTCAATGAGATCTTTTGAGGTTGCTTCTATTTTGATTTCCTACCTAAAATAGAAGGTTGGACATGCTGGAAGTCTCATTTTGTTTACAAATGTATTCCTGTAGATGAAAAAGAGTGCCAAAATAATTAGATGTATTTTCAGTTCAAAGTAACAAGACTCAACTTTTTGTTTCGGTCAAAGACATGTGTAAATACAGATATGAATGATAGAACTCAAGGGTAGGGATGACCCTCAGAAAGGGATTGGGTAACCAAGAAATTACCTATCTATTTAATAAATATGTGAAATATATGTTTGTATATACATGTGTGTGTGTGTGTAAGTGAATATATATATACACACATATTTTTTTTTTCAATTTAAAAGACCATCCCAGGTAAAATGCATTGTCTCAGTTCCAAAATTCCAGGAGAGAGAAACTGATTGGCCAACTTGGTTCAGGTGTGGGCTGAGTTTGGATTCTCCTGGAAGCAGGCCCCAAGACAACGATTTGGGGAGAGGTGTAAGAAACACCAGACATGGGCAAGTGTAATAGGGAAGAAAATATGGGCAATAAAGACTGCGTTATAAAGCTAGCTCTTTCTGTAGATACCTAGGAAACTGAAAAGTCCCCAGGAGAACACACATCTCCCTGTTATCCCACTCAAGAGGCAAAGGACCAGTTACATGTCAACTGCTGTCAGTCATTTGTTGATGGCTCTTACCAGGGGATGATATCCTCTAGCATTTTTGACTTGCTGTGCAATTAAGAGAGTGGTCATCTTCAGCTTTGGAGAAAGTCCTCAGGCAAACAGATGCTGACACTGGAAGTTCAGTGTTGTGATATGCACCCTCTTGCCTTTACCACTTCAGTGTGTACCACCAATATCTAACTGCCAGCTGAGGAAGAATTGCAGCCTCTTGTATTAAACACACAATTCTCATTTGTCTAAAAAATATTCAACAAACACATACTGAGGACAATACCTTTAATGGTAAGTAAAGGACTGTGCCTGCAAATTAGGAACCTATATTTGCACAGAAGGAGCAGGTAAAAAATAATTTAAATAAAGAGTAAAATGTATATTAATGGCAGTATGTACAAAACACTATGGGGATGCTGTTAACTTGCTGAGGAGAATACTGCTTAATTGGTGAAGATCCTCCTGTCCATTTAGAAGCAGAAATTAAACAGTTAATTGTACCTGAAAACTTATTTGCCAGGTTATTTTTCTCTCCCCCCCGGAAAAGCAATCTCTAGACTGATAAATGTGTTGCATTTGGTAATGAAGCCAATTTACTACATGGGTTATGGAGATGTTTTTCTTCTGTTTGCCCTTCCCTTTGGAATGACTCTTCCAAAGTGTAGATGGCTGGACAAGTCCATTAGAAACAAGGAGCTGAAGTTGAACCTTTGTGAAAACTGTGGCAGTGCATTTGCATGGCAGCACTGTGATAGAGACTGTGAGGCCACTATTTATTCAAAGGTTCATTACTTAGAGAATGAAACCCCAAGAACAGGAAAGCAAAGTTTACTATTAGCATGCATGGACCATTTTGGCTGCTGTTGATCTCAGTCTTTTGGGAAAAGAAGAAACTGATCAGATGCTGAGGATTCGAAATTGAAACATAATTATAAAATGTTGCATTAGGAATGACAATTCTAAAAGCTTAGAAGAAACAAAATCAATAATTTTTCCTTTGAGTAGTCCATAATATCATAAATGTATTATATTCTAGTACCTTAAACAGAAAAAAAAAATACCTTTCAAAGTGTGATTCTATAGAAACTATAGCTCTACAAGTTAAGTTTACAAAGTACTCAGAAAATAGCCCTGGATCCCTATATACAGATTTTTTTTCAAAGGATAATTAATGCCTTACTGAGTTTACTGGAATTAGAAATGATTACTTTTTCCTGGATTCCCCAGTAGCATAGGGAGAAGTGGTCATAGGGCAACAGGGAAAATGTTATCCATCACTATGTTTACCTCTCTTTAAGAAGGGTTATGTTTTTACTATGGGCACTTCTGGGCTGGGATTTAGCTCAGTTGGTAGAGTGCTGCACTGCAGTCTCTGAGATCCCGAGTTTGATTCCCAGCACCGCAAAGATGGGAGAAGGATTTGGCAATCCACTCCCAAGGCAATCCCGAAAACAGTCAGCCATTGAAAACTCATTGAGGGTCACTATGAGTCGGATACCGACTCGAAGGCACCTAACAACAACAACAACAATGGACACTTCTGCTCTTGTGTGAACAAATTATTTTATTGCAGAAAAGTAGGGTGGCCCATGATTCCCAATAACTTCCCTCAAAGTGTTTTCAGAATCAGTTGACTTGAATTCTTAACATTGTTAAATTTCAATGCGAGGAAATGGATTATTATAAATGCTTAGGCTTCACAATGAAGTATGTAGTTATCATTAGGTGCAGGTACCCTCCAGTTGGGTCCTTATAGGACACTCTCGTAGGGTTTTCAAAACCTGATTGTATTGGGATTGCTTCAGAAGTGGATTGAAATGTACTTTTCTCATTTTTTGAAGTGCTCGGGATTGAACCCCAGTCCTCAGAGAGCAGAACAGGAGCTCTACCAACTGAACTAAACCCCAGCCCATGAAGAACATAGAAAAAAAATAACAAAAACATGAAACTAGAAGGAGAAACATGAGGGAAGATGGAAGGACCTAGGGGAGCAGAGAGAGGGGATAAGAGGGAAATAAGGGACAGTGAATATGATCATAGTACATTATATGCATATATGAAAATATCACAATGAAACATTTTGTACAATTAATGTACACTAATAACAAGCTAGGGGGCTAGGATTTGGCTTAGATGGTAGAGCACTGCCCTGCAGTCTCTGAGGTCCTGAGTTCAATTCCCAGCACCACAAAAATGGGGGAAGGGCCTGGCAATCCACTCCCAAGGCAATCCCGAAACAGTCAGACATTGAAAACCCTATGAGGGTCACTATGAGTTGGATACCGGCTCCACGGCACCTAACAACAACAACAATAACAAGCTAAGAAAAGAAGATGGTGTGGAGGAGAGTAAATAAATCAGAAAATACATTATTGGAAGAATTTGTTCAACAAACTGTTTTTGAATGGTTACCATGTGCTTTCACCTGATGTAACTCAATTATCATGGAGATTTGGTGATGTAGGTAGGATTGTCTTCATTTTATAAACAACATACTGAGGATAAGTAGCTTGCCTTAAGTCTTATTTAAATGTCAGAGCCAGGATTCAACCGAAGATCTAACATCTTCATAACTTCCTATACAAAATCCAGACATAGCTTGTTGCTACAAATTAGAACAATTCCACATGGTTGTTCTGCATGACTCCACAGGATAGAATTAGAATCAGAAAAGGAAATTCCAGAGAGAAAGAATTCAGATTAATCTAACTAAAAGAATCATTATTAGGCCATAAGACTATGCTGAGGGAGAATAAGTACTTCCAAGTGTGATAAGTTTTTGTCGGTGAAGGTTGTTGTTATTGTTAGATGCCTTCGAATTGATGTCTGACTCATAGCGACCCGATATATAACAGGGAAAACAGTAATGTTACTGCTTCTCTGCTATTCATAGGGTTTTCAACAGTGGATTGATTTTTGGTAGTGGGTTGCCTAGTCCTTCTCCCAAGCCTACAGCACTGGTGTTCCCAGGTGGTCTCCCATCCAAGTACTAACCAGGCCCGACCCTGCTTAGCTTCCAAGATTGAATGGATCAGATGCCGCAGTGGTATGGCTATAGGTGTCAGTGAAGGTATTCAGGTTTAAAGTCAGTGGATGCTTATCAAATATCTCGTGGCAATGACCTAAGCATTGGGATAGAAAAAGCATACTATTCAAAGCATGTTTGAGTCTTGAGATTCTTTGATTTTATTCAGCTTCTGCTTGTTGGGCTAATGGGGAGTTCCCATGGTGTAAGATTGAAAGGCACTTCAGGATGTGATTTCATGGGCTTGTCACTAGTGGATCCCTTGGCAGCAAAGGAGATAGCTGGCTAACAGAAGGCAGTTTGACTTGGGAAGGCAGTATAATTTGGATGCAACATGCATAGTTAAAAACTTGTAGTATTTGGAATTAAACATATCTAGATTTAAAGCCAATTTCTGAGTCTCTTAGATTTAGGTTCTTCGTTCTATGAAATTATGTAATAACATTAAATTAAAGAACTAAATGCAGGGCTCCAAACTCATGAAAAATTGGGTTCAGGTTTGGGTCTGGGTTTAATACATTAAAACATAGAGAGTTCAGGTTCATTTTGGGTTTAAAATTTTAATCCTAGGTTTACATAGATGAATAAAATTTTCCTCAATTTTTATGTATAATAAAATAGCTAGTGATATAAGGAAAAATATTAAGAGACAAATCTAAAGCCAATTTTTTGCTTTATGTATAATTTATGTATAATTTCTGAACTTTGGTTCAGAAATTATAATCATAGTGTATCTTAGGAAATAAAGGAAAACATCTGTGAATTTTATCTGTCTTTCAATAAGGAAGCAAAATAAAAGCTTGTATTGGATGTATATGAATATTATTTATGAGCATTATGAATATTATTTATGAACAGTTTCATCATTGGATTGCAGGTTGCTGGAGTGCAAAGAGTATTCCATATTATGTTTTACATCTCTTACATGTAACATGTTATTTGCTGTTGTTAGGTGCCATGGAGTTGGCTCTAACCCATAGTGACTCTATGTGCAATGGAACAAAGCACTACTCCACTCTATTCCATGCTCAGCACTATGTCAGTGCTTCTCTGTTATTAATAGAGTTTTCAATGGCTGATTTTTTGGGAGTGGGCTGCCAGGTCCTTCTCCCAAGCCTACAACACCCATTGTTGCCAGGTGACCTCCCATTCAAGTACTAACAAGGCTGGACCCTGCTTACCTTCTGAGATCTGAAGGGATCGGATGCCAGGGTGCTATAGCTGCAGACATATATAACATAGGGTCACCCATGTGGTATGCTGAGCACTGATCATGTTTTAGTAAATATATATATTGAATGTACACAGTATTTTAATTGACTGCACACACAGTGTTCATTTAACTCAGGTTCCAGTTTAGGTTCAGGTTCAGAAAGTTTTATGAAATGCTTGAATCAGAATAGGTTCAGGGTTCAGTTGAGGTTTGTTCTGAAACCTTGTTATTTACACATAGAAGTGAAACCCAAACCCCACTTAAACCCATACCATCAATTTTTTAACCTATTAAACCCTCACCCAATCATGAACTCAATTTTTCTCGGGCTTGAAGCCCAGATTAAATGTGATGAGGCAATGTAAAGAGATCAGCACATGAGAGGCACTCAAGGCTGTTATTCATTAAAATCATCTTCATCTTCCTTATCACCTCCTTCATGGAAATAAGGTGCACTCTGGAGGCCACATGGCAATACTCACTTCATCTTCCTCTGTAGTCGGTCATCCTCTGGTAACACAGACAGAGAATACAGTCCTATTGAATATTAGAGCTGAAGAGATTTTAGAGATTATCTAGTTGGAGCTCCCTCAAACCACCTGTAGTGAAAGGTGTATATTGTGTATATTTAAACTTAGAATTTACTGTAATCCAAAACTCCTGATATTGTAATAAAAATTAATTACTGGAGAAAGAAAATGGAGAAACAAAACCAAAAACATATAAAATACAATCCTATGTATTTTTATTTTTCAAAAGATATACAGTTACTCTCCTAAGTTCTGTTAAAAGTTTCTGAATGCTCACTCTCATTTTCAATACTTATTTTATAGTACAGATTGAATAGCCCTGATCTAAAGATCTAAAATCTGAAATGCTTCAAAATCTGAAACTTTTTCAGCTTTATAATATGATGCCACCAGTGGAAGATTTCACACCTGACCTCATGTGATGGGTGTCCATCAAAACACAGATACACAGAAAATACTGAATAAAATTACCTTCAGGCTATGTATATATGTCTATATGAAACAGAAATGAATTTCATAAAATAATCTAAAATCTGAAACACTTCTGGTCCCAAGGGTAAGGAATATTCAACCTGCAGATGGGAAACAGTTTGCAGAATAGTATCTGTCCATAGATGACAGTCTGAGTAGTATTGAGCTAGCTCATTTCTAATTACGCACAAAGGGAGAAAAAGGCCTGTTCATTATTACATAACAAGCATCCTTCCTCTAACTTAGTTCCTTATCATTTAGAGCATCTAAGGATTGAGTCAGTCATTGAAAACCCTATGAATAGCAGACAAGTACTGACAGTGCAGAGCATGGCACAGTGTCCGTGTTTCCTTCTGATGTATACAGGGTCGCTATGAATCAGACCCGACTTGATGGCACCTGACAACAACAATAACAACAATGATTATGTCCATTAAAAAAAGCTAAATACATATACCAGGAATTGTAATTCTCCTAAATGCTGCATGTTAATGGGTCTACTACCAAGTTATCTCATTGGGAAATTGTAATGGTATCTTTAATCAATTTTTTATGTATTTTGAGTGAAAATTAATTTTGCTCAAGAAAAGAAGAAAGAAAATAGTGAATGTTATGTGTGCTTTATGTGTACTAGCCTTACACACAGTATGTCATTTAATTCTCATACCAGTTCTCTGAGGACACTGGAATTATCAATATTTTTCAAGAAGCCAGAAAGGTTATACAATTTACCCAAATGAACACCACTGGAAAGTGGTGGAGCTAAGAGGCAAGTACCAGTTTGTTTGACTACAAGTCCTTCTCTTCTTTCTACATCATTGTGTAAACATAATCAGTAGCTTGGAAATATTATACTCTTGAAGGAAAATGTTTTCCTTGATAGTTATTTCCATTTACAATTTACATAACATTTTATGTTTGCAAGAGACTTTACAACCATTTATTACTTCCTTCTATGGTGCTACAACAAAGCCTTCCATGGGGATTAGGAAGCAAAGGCATAGAAAGGTGTTCTTTAATTATAATGATTAAAAATTGGCTACAAATACATTCCATTTTGGAAATTTATGATGTTTGAAATTTTCATCTGTTAGATGAATTTTGGAAGAGTAGTACATACCTCTAGCTTTACTCAGTAGACCATATTACCATTTTATACCCTGGCCGCTATGTATATTTCCTAATTGTTTCTATAGCATCACTGGTAATAATATGTACTAATGAAGTATGCCCATTAATTTGCTAAAAATCATGTTTACACTGTTGTTGTTAGGTGCCATTGAGTTGGTGTCCAACTCATAGCAACCCTATGTACAACACGTGAAACACTACTTCAGTGCTTCTCTACTATTCATAGGGTATTCAATGACTGATTGTTTCTTGGGAGTGGGTTGCCGGGTCCTCCGCCCAAGCCTACAGTATCTGGTGTTCCCAGGCGATCTCCCATCCAAGTACTAACCAGGCCAGACCCTGCTTAGCTTCCACAATCTGATGGGATTGGATGCTGCAGTGACATGGCTGCAGGCATGTTTATATACATCATAAAAATTAATGTTTCTGTCCTGAAGTATAGTTTTGAAAGGAACAATAAGCTTATCCTCTAATATAATGCACTTGATTCTCACATTAAAAATAACCTATGTTTTCATCCTAGCATATATTGAAAATTAGTCAAGTTTTATTTTGCTTTTAAACATTTTTCAAAATGATATCTATTGACCTACCTTAAGCAGTCAGAGTAAAGAATTTATGCTAAAGATCTCAAGAACTGTGAGATAAAGTGTGGTAACAACAGGTCCAGCAAAGAAATTGGCACAGGTGATCAGCAAATTTTAGTCTGTCAATAATGAAAGAATATGGTAGATGTATTTGTAAAGATTATTATGATAAAGCATTTGTTTTTCTAACAATCAACAGACAAACATTTATTCATCCACTCATGCAATCTTTAGCAAACATTTATTGAAGACCTTTTATAATCCAGGTGGTATGGAGAATTTATCAAGGATCAAAGATTTTCATGAAATATAACTGAATTTGTGATTAATTGTGCCTTCCAGAACATTCACTGTAACATGTAGGGCTCTTCTAGTCTTTTCAAACTTACATTTTTTGACTCTGTTGTTTTAAAGCTAGCTTGCTCTTGTGGCCTTGAATGTAATAGCCAAAACACATACTATAGATGTTATAAAGATTTCAGATTTTTAGTCTAGGGAAATTATTTTCTCATAAGATCTAATGCATTATCTAAGACTTTTATTTGATTGATTTTTAGACTTTTTTAAAAAAAATAGGAGTTTTAGTTTCAAGGAAAAATTAAGAAGAATACACAGACATTTCCTATATATGTCTGACCCACACATGCATAATTTCCCTATCAACATGCCACACCAGAATGTTACATATGTTACAACTGATGAACCTACCCTGTTGTTGTTGTTGTTGGGTGCTGCCAAGTTGTATCCAACTCATAGCCACCCTCACAGGGCTTTCAATGGCTGATTATTTCAAGATTGCTTTGGTAGTGGATTGCCACCACCTTCTCCTGTTTTTGCAGCACTGGGGAATGAACTCGGGACCTCAGAGACTGCACAGCAGCACTCTACCAACTGAGCTAAATCCCAGCCTGAACCTACATTAGCACATCATAATCACCCATAGTTCACAGTTTCCATTAGGGATTACTCTTGGTGTTATACATTCTATGGGTTTGGATAAATGTGTAATGATATTTGTCTGTCATTATATCACCATACAAAATATTTTCACTGCCCTAAAAATCCTCTGCTTTCCCTACTCAACTGACAATCACTGATCGTACTACTGTCTACATAATTTGGCTATTTTATTGATTTTTACAACCAGATTCCTAATGAACAGAATTTTTAAAAGAATCACTCTTGAAAACATATATTGTATTATTTATTTGAAACATTTTCTAAGTTTCTGAAGATTCTTTCAAAGTTATAGTATATAACTGTTCATTATGTGTTTAGTAGGATTAAACACTTTCAGGTTATTTTCTTCAATCAAATGTGTATATACAACTAAAGCAAACAACTACTTCAAAACATGTAGACTACAATAGGTAGCTTCAATGCCTTAGAAGATACTGTTCAAGATACTTCACTTCCTTTCCTTCCCATTCTTCCTGCCACAAAATAACATATCTGTAGTTCATTAGAATTTATAAAGATTTTCTACATTTACCCACTCACTTCTTTGATATTCAAAATCCCGTTTGTAGGTAAATTGACCTTTGTCTTCATTTCATTTAACCCACTTTTGACATTAGCACACTGGGTTTAGCTCAGTTGGTAGAGTGCTCCTCTGTTCTCTTTGAGGCCCTAGGTTTGATCCCCAGCACCACAAACATGGGGAAGGAGGTGACAATGCACTCTCAAAGCAATCCCAAAACAATCAGCCGTTGAAAACCCTATGAATAGCAGAGAAGCACCGACAGTGCTGGGATGCATGGCAGTGGCGGGGAGTGTTTCTTTCTGCTGTACACAGGGTTGCTATGAGTAGCACCTGATGTGATGACACCTAACAACAACAACAAAAACAACAACAACACTGAAACTGCTCCATTTCCTCACCTGTCATTCTTTCCTCAACTCATGTCAGTTGGACTTTTCTCCCTTTCAGCTCACTGGTGCAGCTTTAGTCAGTCAATCATGGTGTCCCATTTGCAGAATGCATTGGTCAATTCTCATTCCTCATCTCTTTCCACCTCACAGCTATATATCACTTCTTTTTCCTTATGTTTTCTCTTTTTCCCCTGCCTTTTTTAGTAAGTGATGATGGGGTACAGAGTAATACAACAATGGCTCTTTCCATTATGGATCACTTCTAGCAACACTTTAATCAATCTTCAAATTTTATGGGGCCTTATGGCTAGTTTGTAGTTAAACTCTGATACTTATTTGGGTTATGTTCCCCTAATTTTCCAACATACTCATGAAGTTGTGCTGTTTACATTGAGATTGACCTCTCCCCCTTCATCCTTTCACATTGACACTTCTCTCCATCCCATCTTCTCTAATCTTCACCTCCCTCTGCTATATCCCTCCCTCCTTCTTTCCATACCTTAAATTGTCCCTTCTGTGCTGAGTTTAATTGTGCGTTTTTTTATATTTCAAATTATGTACAGGATGTTTTTCCTTCCTTTAAGTATGATGCAGCACCCACATATGAGTGAAAACATGACATTTCTCCTTTGGGGCTTGTGTTCATTCACTTAAGATGATGTTCTCCAATTCCATCCATTTTGCTTCAAATGAAATTATTTCATTTTTTTAAATTGCTGAGTAGTATTCCATTCTGTGTATGTACTATAATTTTTTATTTGTTCTTCTGTTGATGGGCACTTTGGTTAGTTCCATATCCTTGCTATTGTGAAAAGTGCTGCATTGAATATGGAGATGCAGGTGTCTGGAATATGGAATATAGAAAGCAGGTATGGGATATGGAATCCAGAATATGGAATCTGGAAAGCAGGTATGATGACTTGTCTCCCTTTGGGTATATTCCCAATGGTGGTATAACTGGGTCATGTGGCATTTTTTAGTTTTCAGAGGTATCTCTATATTGATTTCTAAAGTGGTTGAACCAATTTACAGTCCTACCAATAGTGTAAGAGGGTTTCCTTTTCTCTACAATCTCACCAACATTTGTTATTATTTGTTTTATAGATCTTGGCCATTCTTACCAGAATAAGGTGGAACTCAAGAGTTGTTTTGATATGCATTTGCCTAATGGCTAGGGATATTGAGCGTTTTACATATGTTTTATGGCCTTATGAACCTCTTCATTTGAGAACTCTCTACTTGGTTTCTTTGCCTACTTGTGTATTGGATTATTTGTTGTCTTGGGAGCTGCTTTGTTGAGTTCTTTGTAAATTCTGGAAATTAGTCCTCTGTCAGATGTGTAGGATGTGAAGATTTTCTCTCATTCAGTGGGGTCTTACATAACTCTGTAGATTGTTTCCTTTGCTGTACAGAAGTTTTTAATTTCATGTAATCCCATTTATCTGTTCTTCTTGCAATTTCCTAAGCATTTGGAGCCTTATTAAGGAAATGCTTTCCTATACTTATATGTTGGATTGTATTGCCTATGTTTTGTTCTAGTAATTTTAAGGTTTCTGGTTTTATGTTGAGGTCTTTTATCCATTTCAAATTAACTCTCATGTATATTGAGAGGTGTGGGTCTATTGTCATCTTATGCAGATGGAAATCCAAGTTTCCCAGCACCGTTTGTTGAAGAGGCTATCCTTTCTCCAATTTGCCTGCTTTGTTCCTTTGTCAAAGAGCAGTTGGTTATAGATGCGTTGGTGTATCTCTGGGTCCTCAATTCTGTTCCACTGTTCTTCAGGCCTATTTTGGTGCCGTCTCAAGCTGTTTTTGTTACTACAGTCCCATAACATAGTTTAAAGTCAGGGATTGTGATCCTGCCTGCACGAGCTTTGCAGCTTAAGAGTGTTTTGGCTGTATGTGGTCTTTTGTGTTTCCATGTGAATTTTTGGATATTTTTTTCTATTTCTGTAAAGTCTGTCATTGGAATTTTAATGGGGATTGCATTGAATCTGTAGAGTGCTTTTGGTAGTGTAGCCATTTTTACAATATTGATTCTCCCAATCCATGAGCAGGGCAGGTCCTTTTACCTTCTAGTATCCTGTGTGATTTCTTTCTTTAATATGTTTAGGTTTTCCTTGTGGAGACCAGTAGGATCTTTGGTTAGACAGATTCCTAAGTATTTAAGTTTTTGGTGGTCCATTGTGAAAGGGACCGTAGCCTTAATTTCCTTTTCTTCCTGCTCACAGTTGGTGTAAAGGAAGGCTACTGATTTTCGAGGGTTAATTTTGTATCCTGTCACTTTGCTAAAGGAGTTAATTAGGACTAAAAGTTTTCTAGAGGAGTTTTTGGCGTCCTTTTGGTAAAGTATCATGCCATCCACAAATAAAGATAATTATACCTCTTCTTTGCCTATCTGTATCTCTTTGATTTCTTCCTCTAGTCTAATTGCTCTGGCTAGGACTGCAATCACAAAGTTAAATAATATAGGAGAGAGTGGGCATCTTTGTCTTGTTCCTGATCTTAGAGGATATGGTTTCAGTTTTCTCCATCTAATATAATGTTGGCTGTAGGTCTATCATAGATGGCCTTTATGATGTTAAGATATTCTCCTGTTATGCCTATCTTCACCATTTTTATTATGAAAAGGTGTTGCAATTTGTCAAAGGCCTTCTCATCATCGATTGAGATGATCATGTGGTTTTGGTTTGCAAGTCTCTTGATATGTTGAATTACATTAATTGATTTTCATATGTTGAACCAACCTTGCATCTGTGGAATAAATCCCACTTGGTCATGGTGAACAATTTTCTTAATATGTTGACGAATTTGGTTTGCTAGGATTTTGTTGGGAATTTTTGCATCTATGTTCATAAGAGAAATTAGTCTATAGTTTTCTTTCTTGATCTATCCTTGCCCAGTTTAGGTATCAAGATGATGATAGTTTCATAGAATGAATTTGGGAGTGCTCCCTCCTTTTCTACTTTTTGAAATAATTTGAGGAGAACTGGCATTAATTCTTCTTTGAAGGTTTGGTAGAATTCTGCTGTGAATCCATCAGGTCCTAGGTTTTTCTTTATTGGGAGGTGTTTTATTACCTTTTCTATTTCAGTGTATATAATGGGTTTGTTTAGGTCATTCATGTCCACTAGACTTAATTTTGGTAAATTGTATGTGCTAATATATGTATCCATTTCTTCTCTATTTGTGTATTTTTTGGAATACAGTTTCTCAAAGTATTCCCTGATGATTTTCTGGATTTCATTGAAGTTGATGGTTATGATTCCTTTTTCATCTCTAATTTTTACAATATTGACCTTGTGTTTCTTTTGGTGAGACTGGCTAGGGGTGCATCTATTTTATTAATCTCTTCAAAGAACAGCTCTTAGTCTCATTAATTCTTTGAGTTATCTTTTTAGATTCTAATTGGGATATCTCTGCCTACATCATAATAATTTCTGTCTGAGTGGTCCTTTTGGGATTGGTTTGTTGTTGGCTTTCTAGTGCCTTGAGATGTGTCATTACACCATTTATTTGGGCCTACACTAATTTATTGATGAAGACACTCAGTGCTATGAACTTCCCTCTTAGTACTACCTTTGCTGTATCCCATAAGTTTTGGTAGGATATGTTTTTATCCTCATTTGGGTGCAGGAATTTTTAAATTTCTGCTTTAGCTTCTTGAATAACCCACTGATCATTCAATAGTATATTATTTAGTCTCCATGAATTTGTAAAATTTCTGAAATTTTTCTTATTTTTGAGTCACAATTTTATTCCATTGTGATCTGATAAGGTACAGGGGATGGTTGCTACTTTTTTGTATTTATTGAGGCTATTATTGTGTACTAAAATGTGGTCTATGTTAGAGAAACTTCCAAGTGGTACTGAGGAAAATGTGTATTCCTCATCAGATGGGTGGGATATTCTGTAGATATCTGTAAGATTGAGTTGGTCTAAGGTGCAAATTAAGCTCATCATTTCTCTGTTGATTTTTTGCTTTGGTGACCTGTCTCTTGGTGAAAATGGGATATTGAAGTCTTCCATAATTATTGTGTCTGGTCCAGTGTACTCCTTTATTTCCCATAAAGTTTGTTTTATGAAGCTATGTGCCACTATATTTGGAGAATATATATTCAGTAATGTTATTAGTTCCTGGTTAATTGTTCTTTTTAGTAATATGTAGTGTCCTTCTTTGTCTCTTCTAATTAGTTTTGGATTGAAGTCTAATCTATCTGAAATTAGTATCATGACTCCTACTTTTCTTGTTTTCCCCTTGCTTGGTATATTGTTTCCCAACCCTTAATTCTCAACCTTTTACAATCTTTGTGGGTTAGATGAGTCTCTTGAATGGTACGTATTGAGGGTTTATGTTTTTACATCCAATTGGCCAGTCTATGTCTCTTAATTGGTGAGTTAAGGCCATTTAGCTTAACAGTAATTATTGAGAAGTGTTTATTGTTATGTATCAAGTCAGTGCTTGTTACTGGTTTTTCATTCATATTATCTTACTTCTTTTTTTCTTAGGTTTTCTTCACCTGATTATAATACAATGAAATCTGATTTACTACCTGTGTTACCTTTCACTGTCTTTATTTCTTTTGTTGATTTTTCCTACTTTTCCAATCTGTAGCATTACTGATGGTTAGGGATTAGTCTTGGAACCTTTTATCTCCTCTAATGATACTCCTTAATGTCATCAAGCCAGTTGTGTGGCTTTAAATAATACTTTACATATTCTTATGACTCGCCAAAATCTATTATCTCCCGTTCTTTGCAGCTTTTTTTTTTTTTTTTTTTTGTTGTTGTTGTTAGTTAGTTTGCTTTTTTCCCCTGCAATACTGGGCATTGAACCCAGGGGCTCGTGTATACTAGGCAAGTGCTCTACCACTAGTGTGTGCCCCTAGTCCCCATATTTATATTGTATTTTGAGACAAGGTCTTGCTAAATTGTGCAGGCAGTCTCTGGCCTTGAACTCAAGATCCTCTTGTCTCAGCCTCCTGTCACCAGGATTACAGGTGTGTACCAACCACAGTGACCAGTTAATCTCCAGTTCTTACCTTTCCCCTGATCTTCTTTGTGGATATGAAACTCTGTATTCAGCATCTCTGCTTGGATATTAAACAGTCACTTCAAGCATATAAAAATCAAACTCTTCATTTCCCTAACTTCCAGTGCTTTGTAGTCCAGAAACGTAAGATTAATCTTTGACTGGGAGAAGGACATTGCAATCCACTCCCAAAGCAATCTTGAAACAAACAGCCTCTGAAAGCCCTGTGTATAGCAAAGAAGCACTGACACCTTGCTGGGCATGGCATAGTATCAGGGAGTGTTTTGTTTTGTGGTCACTATGAGTCAGACTCGACTTGATGGCACCTCACAACAACCAACAACAATCTTTGACTGCTTGTTTCCCTCAGAGCCTATGTTCAATATATCCTGTGCCTCCATATTCAAATTATGCCAAGCCAGTTACTTCTCCCCACTGCCACATTGCTCATGTGTCTGTGCTTGCCTCCTAGTTCAAACCACTCAGCTTGTGCCTAAGCCAGGGGAATCGCTTCCTAACGTATCTCTTTGCTTCTGTTCCTTTATTTAGTCATGTCTCCATCTAACAGACAGAAATATTTTTTTTTAAAAGGGAAGTTAGCTTTTATTGGTTTCCTCTCTTTTTCTCTGTTTTCTTGTTCTAGCCAAACTGGCCTATTTCTTCTTTTTCAAGTAAATCAAGAACTTTTAGAATTATGTACTATTGACTTATCTGCTCATAACTTCTCATGGGAAAAACAAGAAAAGTTCCTAACTTTTTCAGGTCTTTGTTAAAATATTCCTTCTTTAGGAAGGCCTTCTTTGAGTACCTTATCTAAATAGCCTGTAATATCTGACACAATCTTAACTGATTTAGTTTTAAAATGCCACAGTTATTGCTCTCTGATATTTTATGTACCTAGTTACAGCTTTACAGTTTGCCTGTTTCTTCCCTTAGAATGTAAGCTTCTGTAAAAGCAGGGACTTTGTCCTGTTTACCACTTTATTCCTAGCACATAGAACAGCATCTAGCATAGAGTTGGTCCTCAGTAAATATACATGAATGAAAGAAGGAAAGTGAAGAGATTAAATGATATATGGCTGGAGAAACAGGCAAGAAATAAAGAAGGAACTTGAACCTATACCACCTGATTTTAAATCCCAAGCTTTTTTCTCTACACCAGACTATTTTTTGCTGAACCACAGAGTTGAAAATTTGAGCATTTGGATATTTCCCTGCAATTGGCCATCTCCCACTTTCCAGGTGCTCAGCCAAAATATTGCTTGTTGTTGTTAGGTGTTGTTGAGGCAGTGTCCGACTCATAGTGATCCCATGTACAACAGATGAAACACTATTGTCAGTGCTTCCTCTACTGTTCATAAGGTTTTCAATGGCTGATTGTGTTTTGGGAGTGGGTTACTAGATTCTTCTCCCAGGCCTATAGCACCTGGTATTCCCAGACAGTCTTCCATCCAAGTACTAACCAGACTAGACCCTGCTTAGCTTCAGAGATCTGATGGGATCAGATGCCACAGTGGTACAGCTGCAAGCTCCCTGTCATGCTTACTGCCTACTATTTTGGAGGAGAATACAGTGCAAAATATTGCAAAAATTCCTAAAAAGAATGTAGGTGAGAGTTTCTTCATCCTTCAGTCCTGCAGTCTACCATTAAAACCAAAGAGGGAAAAATCATTGATCTAATTTTATTTTTGGCCAAACCAGGATTTTTACTTATTTGTTTTTCTGCCTAGCATCCTAATCTCATCTAAGCAAGTATTTGTCAACACACTGTTGCTATACACTGTGGCATTGTGATCAGTTGCAATTTATTCCTAATGATTAAGTACTTATTTACTTAAAAATTAGAGTCTATTCAAGAATATCAATAAACTAAAGCTTCTTTTACTTTCTTGTATCATTTTTTGAGTTCTAGTGTTCAAGTAACTACAGCTCATTTTTGGTGTGCTTCACAAAATGATCTGAGAGTGTCATGAATTTGTGGTTTCATATGAATGCTCTGACTTCCTCCACATATGTCACAGCACAGAGAAAGAGGAGGGTGAGAATTACCATTTCAAGATACTTTTTGATTTGTATGAGAATATGTCTAGAATATAGCTGCCAGGGATGAGCTTTTCACTTGTTTTAAAAGCAGAATACCTCTTCTAAATCTGATCGTTGCACTCTAATTTCTCATAAGTGGTGCCTATGGTTTTTATAATAATAACAAGCACTGTCATCCTCTTGCTGCTTGAAATCTTAGGGAAGTTATAAAAACTTTGCAAGCCTCAGTTTATTCATTTAAAAAATGAAGATGGTAAGCTGTGATGGCACACCCCTCTAATCCCAGCAACTCAGGAGGCTGAGATAGGAGGATTGCAAGTTCAAGGTAAGAAGCAGACTGTGTAACTTAGTAAGACCCTGTCTCAAGATAAAAATTTTTTTAAAAAGGTGGGCCTGGGGGTCGTGCATCTCAGTGATAGAGTGCTTGCAAAGTATGTTCAAGACCCTGTGTCCAACTCCCCAGTTCTGCAAAAGAAAAATAAATGAAAAATGAAAAAAAATATATGTGTATATATGTATATATATGTATATGTGTGTATATATATGTGTATATACACATGTGTTTGTATGTATATATATGTGTGTGTATATATATGTATATATACATAGTGATTTAGCTCAGTTGGTAGAGTGCCGCTCTGCAGTCTCTGAGGTCCCGAGTTTGATTCCCAGCACCACAAAAATGGAAGAAGGACGTGGTAACCCACTTCCAAGGCAATCCCGAAACAATCTGCCATTGAAAACTCTTTGAGGGTCGCTATGAGTCAGACAGGACTCGACGGCACCTAACAACAACAACAACAACAACAACATATATGTTGTTGTTGTTGTTGTTGTTGCTGTTGTTATGTGCCATGGAGTCGGTGTCTGACTCATAGCCACCCTATGTATGACAGACAAAACACTGTTGTCATGCTACTCTGCTATTCATAGGGTTTTCAATGGCAAATTATTTTTGGGAGTGAGTTTCTGGGGTCCTTTTCCCAAGCCTACAGCACCTGGTATTCCCAGGTGGTCTCCCATCCAAGTACTAACCAAGCCTGACCCTGCTTAGCTTCTGAGATCGGATGGGATTGGATGCCACAGTGGTATGGCTGCAGGCAATACATACATATATATATATTGTTGTTGTTGTTAGGTGCCGTCAAGTCGGTATCTGGCTCATAGCGACCCTCTGTACAACAGGGGAAACACTATTGTCAGTGCTTCTCTGCTCTTCATAGGGTTTTCAATGGCAGATTTATTTTTGGGAGGGGGTTGCCAGGTCCTTCTCCCAAGCCTACAGCTTCTGGTTTTCCCAGGCGGTCTCCCATCCAGGTACTAACCAGGCCCGACCCTGCTTAGCTTCGGAGATCTGATGGGATCTGATTCCACAGGGCTATGGCTGCAGGCTATATATATATATATATATATATATATATATATATATATATATATATGTGTAGTCTTTAAAGGATTATATGAGATTAAGATAAAGTAGCAAAGCTGACTAGAGCACTATCTGGCACAGGTGATTAATTGGTATTAGCATTGTCCCTCCTCTCCACAGTCCCTTTGATTCATTCTTTCTAACTTGTCACTTTAAATTTGATTCTTCTTCCCTCTGGAATGCAATTGTGATATGGAAATTTAAAATTAATTTACCATCAATTCTTCTAAATGTACAAATAATTCAGTCACATATTTGTCTTAGTTTTTCTAATTATCTACTCCGTTCATCACCTCTAGCTCCAGTCAAATACATTGCCAATAATAAGGAAATTCTTGGCTTAAAGTTGGGTACCACAATGTCTGCTTTAAATCTTATGAGCATTGCATTTCTCAATTATCTAATCCAGAAACTACTGGGAAGTGTTAATTAGGTACTAAAAGCAAATTAGGCTACCTGAGGGATCTTAACAGTTTTACACTGAATCACGTAGTAAGACCATAAGTTACACATATCATCCTAGTGTCTGGTCCATGTGTGATGTGGAATGCTTGGTGATCTATGGTTTCCCATTCAACTTGACATCTTTATAAAGTCATTTTATTTTAAAGTACTCCATGTCCTTAGAAAGTACCCTGATTGATGTGATAGAATTGGGAAATGATGAGGATTATGATAGCCAGTTTCAGAGATTTACAGTCTCTGGGGACAGTTAATTCTGCCATAAACAGACTATGATTTGGTATGTAAAATTTTTAAGTAAGTTTCTTTAAATGTCTTTATTGAGACATAATTTACATATAACTTTTAAATAGAGTTGAACAAATTTTTAAACAGAGATTTGAACAAAGATTTTTCTCTCTGAACTCAATAACAGAAAGACCTGTAACAGTGACCTATAACAGACTGGATCCCAAATCCTAATTTTGTGGTGGGATCTACAATCAGAACAGCCAGTTTCAAACTTCATTGTTCCCCTTCCTGGCTGTTGATTCTTTTTTTTTCCTTTTTGTTGTACTGGGAGTTGAACCTAGGTCCTTGTGCTTGCCTGCTTTGCAAGTGCTGTACCACTGAGCTGTATCCCCAGACCATTTTTTTTTTTACTTTTCTGAGACAGGGTCTTGCTAAATTGCTAAATTATGCAGACTGCCTCTGGTGTGGAATTTGCAATCCTCCTGCCTCCACCTCCTGAGTCACTGGGATTACAGGCATGTGCCACTGTGCTGGGCTTGGCTGTTGATTCTTAAAGAAATTAGTTTGATTAAATACATCCTTACTAAAAAATTCATTCAACAAATATTTTCTGAAATCTTACTCTGTGCTATGCACTCCTCTTAGGTTTTTTTGGATACAGCAGTGAGAAAAACCAGCAATAATTCCTGCCCTTGTGAAAAGTCTGGCAGAGTTCTAAACATGTAGTTTAAATAAACAGCAGGGGGAGGGCAAAGGGATTGAGATTAACTTTCTGCTCAGGAGGAACACACTCTAAAGCCTTAGTTTTCTTATTTTAATATAGGAAGTATATAGACAAATAGCCTGCAGCTGTAGCCCTGTGGCATCCGATCCTGTCAGATCTCGGAAGCTAAGCAGGGCCGGGCCTGGTTAGTACTGGATGGGAGACCACCTGGGAACACCAGAAGCTGTAGGCTTGGGAGAAGGACCTGGCAACCCCCTCCCAAAAATCAATCTGCCATTGAAAACCCTATGAACAGCAGAGAAGCACTGACAATAGTGTTTCCCCTGTTGTACAGAGGGTCGCTATGAGTCGGATGCCGACTCGACGGCACCTAACAACAACAACAACAAATAGACAAATATGTACACACATATACACACGCATATACATGCATATTTATGTGTGTGTACCCCCCAAGGTTGTTATAAGTATTATAGATTTCAGTTATAATCAGGTCTTTTCCTTGATTTAGTTGAGAAGTATAGAAGCTGTGTTTTCACTTTACTGGGTAAAAACGTTTCTTTAAGGTAGGAAAGACTTCATAGATGGATGGGACAGTATATGCAAAAGCCTCTAGTTAGGACAAAGTAGGGTTTACTCAAAGAGCAATAAAAATGTTAGTTGGCATAAAGTAGAAAACATGCAAGGGAGTAGCTTGAGAGATCATTTCAAAATAACTTTGCTACCATCTCTCTTTCAAGCTAATGGAAACCCTGCTATAATTCTTCCTAGTTTCCCCAAAGGAAGATAATTCTTCCTCTTTTTTCTTTTTTAACCTCTCATAGCCTTCTTTGTTGTTTTTAGGTACCATTGAGGAGGTTCCAACTCATAGCTACCCTCATAGAGTTTTCAATGGCAGATTAATTCAGGATTGACTTGGGAGTGGACTGCCATGTCCTTCTCCCAGTTTTGCGGGTGCTGGAGATCAAAACAAGGACCTCAGAGAGCACAAAGCAGCACTCTACCATCTGAGCTAAACTCCAGCCCCCCATAGCCTTCTTACGGGACAAGTATTTTAGAAGGGAGAATACTGAACTAACAGAGGACCCAGCAGCCACGCATACCAAGGTGACTTGCAGCCTCGGCAAGCCTTTGCTGCTCTGCTTTACACTGAGTAATACTGAGCTCAGCTCTCAGGAGTAAGGAATCAATATTTATTTATGCTTCAAATCACTTTTAGAAAGGTATACACAAACAAAATAATACAGAAGCTAAGGAATTTTATATTTATATTCATATTCCCTGGTCACATATAGTAGAAACTCAATAAAATTTACTCAGCAAATAAATCTGTAAATATGTGCCCATCTCCCATGAGAAAGCAAAAGAAGTATATAAAATTTATAGTGCTATGCAAACAAAATGTTAATTACCACTTTACCATGCTCAACTTCTCATTATAGTTCTTGGTTTATATAATTTATTGAACATACATATGTGATAACAAGTTATCTGAGAGAAGGAGTCAAGTCTGCCTCATCAAGTTCATTCATATCTCTTATTCTGTGAGACTTACTGAATGCCAGTTGGCTTTTAGAGACTATGGAAGAAGGTGATGGGTAATATACTCAGTGGGCCTCCTAAAATCACCTAGTCTGTAAACAAGAGAGCAGGTTTTCTCACACATCATTTCCTGTTCTGGCCCTGCAGCTGTGCAGCCTGAGAGCAGATGTTGCCCTGTCAGGTGCCTTTGATTCTACTTGAGAAACCACAGGACGCTGGTAGCAGACAGCCCATCAGCACTGCAGGAACAGGGGGGTGGCAGCCTCCATTGTGCGCTCACAGAGGAGGAATGACACGTTTGGGGAGAAATGACAAGGACTGGTCTGGAAGCACAAAGTACTGGGTCTGGCTGTTATATACGCCTACTTTGATACAGAATTCTTTGCACTTCCTTTGTAGTAGAGTTCACTATTGAGATATTTGTGTCACTTATTCAGCTAAAAACTTTCTGATGACAAGAAGCCCATTCTAACCACTTAGGATACTCAGCACGTAAATTAGTACATAAAAAGCACATGCCATAAAACACTTTTAGATTTCAGTTTTTTGAGGTAAATTCATACCTAGGGTCATGAGAGAGTGATAACAGGCCCGAAATAACACTTGTTGAGTGCCTTAGTGCAGGGAAGAGAACTTTGATATTATGACATTTCATTTTATTTTCATAGCAATTCTGTATGTTTGGTAATAACTTTCACATTTTATTGTTAAGAGGGTTGGAATGCCTAAATAAATTGCCCAAGGCCATATATTACCTATTGAAATTCAAATCCATGTTTGTCTGATGACATAGGTGCATAGGTGGTGATTTTTCTCCTACTTTATTTCCCTTAGAATAACACCTGAAATGTAGTTCTGTGGTGGTAAATGCATTTTTATTGTAACTCAGTCTGCTTATGTGAACAAGTTGTGTGACTATGTATGAATAATTATATAAGTTAAAATAATGCTAATATTTCTGATAATTGGAAAGGTTTGCTAATATAAAGAAATATTGCATTCATTATTACAGCTTCTAGGAACACTTTTAGTTGCTTATCAGGCAGTCATTTGCCCCCTACCTTTTTCCTTACAGGAATCAATTCAAATATTTGTTCCTGTGCCCCAAAACCCATGTGCCTTAGGAAAAGCATCATTTACTCAAACTCTAGGGACAATGGGGTTTAGCTTAGTTGGTACAGCACTGCTCTGCACTCTCTGAGGACTGGGGGTGGATCTCTAGCACCTCAAAAATGTAAGTCGGACACAGCAATCCACTCTGGAAGCAATCCCAAAACAATTGGCCATTGAAAACACTATGCGGGTTGCTATGAGTCAGACCCCACTTGCTGGCACCTAACAACAACTCAACCTCAAAGAGATCATCCTGATTTATCTCAAGTTAATCCCATCCCCCCTTGGCAATTTGATTTTGGACTGGCTGTGTGATTTACTTGGAGTTTGTAAACTATACGGAGGGATCCTCATGCAGTTTTTGGGAAAAGCTATAACTGATTTCCTCAAAGTCCTTATGGACGCTGACATCCTTTCTTCTGCATTTATCATTGTTGGAAGTGAAGTCCAGAACTGCAATAGCCATCTTACTACCCGCCTGAGGTTACACCATTCTCATACAGAGGAAGGACATGCCAGAAGTTGATGAGGAAGATTATGTTGATCATAATGCTTCTGGGTAATAAATGTTCTTATTGGTTAAACAAGTTTGAACTGGTTTTTCTGTAACTGCAATCAAAAAATTAAAATATCCTGCATGCTTAGACCAGAAAATAAATAATAAATTTCATCACTTTTGCTAGATCACATCATTTCTTATATATCATTTTATTATTTAAAACTTTCTAGAATCTATCTTCTCTCAGCAAATCCTTTTCATTCTCCTCATTTTACAGATGAAGAAACAGAGTCTCAGAGTTAAGTGACTTGGCCAGGGTTGCAGTCCTACTAAGAAATTTGAATCTTGGGTTTTTAAATACAAAATTAAAATTCCATGCTTTTATAATGTAGTCTAACCTAAGTTAAAATGAAGAAAAAGGGCAGAGTTAAGTTCATTGTTAATTTCTAATGTAAATCATAGGTTATCTTAATTGTTGCCTTTATTCAGTAGCAAAGAATTATTTTTGCTGAATCAGTGTCTGGATCCGATGAATAAGTAAAACAGCTGGGTCAGTTCTTGATTTTTCTTTCCTCTTCTTGTCTCTTTTCCATTTCCTTTTTCTTTTCTCTTCTCACAGAATCACATTCATCCTCATGGCTTGATTAAGCATTTCTCTTTTGCCTACAACTCTCAACTCATCAAACCTGTTATCATCATTACCTACTTTTTATCTATCACACCACAGTCTAAACCTCATGAAAGCAGAGGTAGTATCTCATTCATCTTTTTATACCCTACTTCTAGCATGCAGTAGTCAGTCAATTGTTGTTTATAGATGTGAAGGATGCTTCAGGAATCCAACTGGAAATTTTGAGGAGCGAATCATTCTGGAAAGCTAAATTCTATAGCTTTGTTTTTGTTGTTGTTTGAATTTCAGGATCCAGAGAGCAGAAACTTCTGTGGTTTAAGGAAAATGCAGGTAGGCTTTTCAGTTTTCCTCTTTCTGACATTGATTAATCTTTATTCAACATTTATTTTCCATTTGTATCTGCCTGAGAAAGAATACTTTTTCAAAAACTCCATGTACTTCTTTTTTTTTAATTGAAAAGAAAACTACAAACATTAGCTCAGGTGGCAACTTGACTTTATTCCTGCAAGTCTCATTTAGCTTAGTATTTTGATTTTAAAATAGATTTAAATATGTTTAGCATTTTTATAGAAAAGTGTTAGCTATTCCTTTTAGGGACACAGAACTGTAAATTCTGTAATTAGTACAGACAGAACTAAAGAGTTCTTCCTGAAAAGCTGCATTTACATAGGAGTAGTTGGAATAAGGCATTTTTCAGTTGAATTTTCAGAGTTTCTTTCATGTTTAAATTTTCCACAGCATGGTACATGAGAAAGAACATTCAAGAAGGTGTCACAAGGCCTATATTTTCCAGCCAGCTGCACTTCAAATGCTTTGTGCTGGAGTTAAAAGGTTTGCCCAATCTTAGCTATTTCTATGCGTAGAAATTATATATTGTCTGATATACAGGAAATGTGATTCAATTCATTTTCTCACAATTTAATGTACTTAGCAGTTCATTGAAGATTCTTGGCCTCTGCTTTGTTGTTATTTTTGCTGCTGTTCAGGGTTCTTTATATATACGTGTGTGTGTGTGTGTGTGTGTGTGTGTGTGTGTGTGTATGTGTGCGTGTGTGTATACAAAAAGATAAAATCTAAACTCATTAGCCTGAAAAATCTACCCATCCAACATCTAGCCCCATCACTTCCCATCAACAGCCATGTGATTCAACCACTTGAACCGTCTCCCCTCTCATGTGCATGTTAGGCTTTCTTGACACAAGCTGTTCTCTAGGTGAAGACCATTCTGATTTATCTCCCTAGCAAATTCCTTCTCTTTTACAAGACCCCAACCTAATGTCATCTCATTTAAAGTCTTTCTTGTCTTACTTAGGTTGAATTAATTGCCAATCCCGTTGTTTTCCCATAACATACATATATTAACTGTGAACTGTCTCCTCACATTGTCATATAAGTTGCGTATTTATGTGACCATTTGTTTTCTCTAGTGTGCTACTTCTTTACAGGGAGAACTTTAAGAATTTTTAAAATTCATCTTTTTATATTTAGCTTGCAGCCCAGCATCTAAAATGTGCAAAGAAATCAATGAATGTTAAAGGGGTGAATGAGTCAAGTCAGAACATAAGTAAATATAAACAATTACTTGTAAGAAAACAGTTTATTCTAAGATGGTGAGCAGACAAAATTACCTCTTTAAGATCCCTCAGTACTATCAGTAAATATATAGCTTCTTAATTTTAAGCATTTTTAAGAGTTGTGACAATGTTGATAGATATGAATTTCCTTTCCTGAAAATTTTTGAGAATATGATACACTACTCAGTGCCAGAGATTTTAAAATGCAACTTTTATTAAGAATGAACTCAGGCCTGGCATCATGGCACACACTTGTAATCCCAGAGACTCAGGAGGCTGAGGCAGGGCAGGAGGCTGGCAAATTTGAGACCAAAAGCAGTTTGCTCAACTTAGGGAGACCTTGTTGCAAAACAAAAATTGAAAAGGGAGGGGGAACTGGAGATGCATCTCAGTAGTAGAGCACTTGCCTAGCATGTGGTCAACCTTACTAATATAGAAAAAGCTCCTGCAGCTGTGGCCCTGTGGCATCGGATCCCATCAGATCTCCGAAGCTAAGGAGGGGCAGGCCTGGTTAGTACTTGGTTGGGAGACCACCAGGGAACACCAGGTGCTGTAGGCTTGGGAGAAGGACCTGGCAACCCACTCCCAAAAATCAGCCATTGAAAACCCCATGAACAGCAGAGAAGTACTGACAATAGTGTTTCCCCTGTTGTATGTAGGGTCGCTATGAGTTGTATACCGTCTCTTCGGCACCTAACAACAACAATACAGAAAAAAAAAAAAGAAGAACAGAACAGAAAGAAAAGAATAAAAGAAAAGATAAAAATAAAAGGAAGAATACTGAGCTGCCTAAAAGATTTGCAGATTAATAATACTCTGACGATGAGAAACATTACAACCTTACCTACAATAGTCATGAGAGTACTGATCCCTTATATTCAACCTAATCTTATTTGATATTCACTTCTACTCTCTAAAATAGCTGACCAACATTGTAATTAGCTTTTTTTTTTCAGTACTAAATGGTTTGAACCCAGGGCTTTGCTCCTACTAGGCAAGCGCTCTACCACTGAGCTGCACCCCAGCTCCTTTCTATTCTTTTATTTTAAGATAGGGTCTCTTAAGTTGTGCAGACTGCCTCTGGCCTCTTGTCTTGAACTTGTGATTCTCCGGCTCTAGTCTTCAGAGTTATTGGGATTCTAGGTGGGCACCACAATGCCTGGCTGTCATTAGCTTTTTTCCTTCAAAGATCTAATTTTATTTTCTGGACCTTATGATTTTAAGTGCAGAAAAAATTTACATAAGAAATTAAATGTGTCTTCTTTATGCATTTCAGGTTGCTTCACATTTACCTTACCACCAACAAAAAATGCCTCTCAGTGTAGAAACATTTTATTAAAAATTATTTATACTCTACTTATTCACTTATTTGACTGATTGATTGATGAAACTAATAACTTCTGAGCATCAATTCTATGCCTAACTTTGAACTAAACATATATTGAGGAAGAGATATATGCAAACAAGAAGTATAAATAAATGTTATGAACTGTGGGGCAGCAAGGGGCATTGTAAAGAATGCTGGCTTTAGAAACTTGAAGATGGATCTGTACTCTAGCTTTACCTCTTATCAACTATATGATCCTGGATCAGCCTCAAAATTTTCTATTTGTCTGCTTCCACATTGGGAAATAGCTTCATGAGTAGGAAAATGGCTTTAGGAGAGTAGGGCATGCTTCCTGCTTCCTCTGTCTCTTGTACAATTACATCCCCAGTACCTATCACAGTACCTAGTCTGATAGCTTTTCTCTAAGTATTATATAGAAAACTGTACAAAGTCCAAAATAACCTTAGGGGAGAGTGTGCTGTCTGAGCAGAAAGAATCAGCAAAAGCTTCAAAGGGATGACTTTCAAGTTGATTCTTAAAGACTTACTAGGATTTGCTATACAATTATAATGTAATGATATTAGTTATAATAAGAGTGACTATAAAACAATAATACTGAGGCATACTTACTATATGCTAAGCAGTGTTTTAGGACATTTTCTATGTTAAATGATTTAAATCATTTAGCTCCTTGTAGATTTTAAGATAAGCATTTTAGTTTTCTTTTTTATGGTACTGGGGGATTGAACCCAGGGCCTATACATACTCTACACAAGAGCTCCGCCACTGACATACACTCTGAGCTCCTCTTTTATTTTTTATCTTAAGATAGAGTCTCACTAAATTACACAGGCTGCCTCTGGCCTTGAACTCTTGATCCTCCTGGCTCCACCTTCTGAGTCTGTAGAATTACATGAGTGCTCCATTGCACTGTACTAAAATAAGCCTGCTTCTAATTCTCATTTTACAGATGGGGAAACTGAGGCATTTAAGATATTTGCCAAAGGACTCCAAGCCAGTAGGTGGTAGACTCTAAATCCAAACACCAGCTGTGTGATTTCATTTTTTTTCACCTTTTTTTTTTGTGTGTGGATGCCATGGAAAACAATGGCATCTTCCAATTTCTGGAACTTCGGTGAATACAGGGTGGACCTACACACCTAAACATTGATAGGCTGAAAGCATATGAATTTCCACAGAGAAAATATACTATAGGGCCTGGTTGGGGCCTAGCCCAAGCAACATCCCTTCATATCCTTTGAAAGAACCTGGATTCCTGACACAGTGGCACATACCTGTAATACCAGCAACTCAGGAGGCCGAGGCAGGAGGATCAGGAGTCCAAAGCCAGAGGCAGACTATGAAATTTAGTGAGACTCTGTCTCAAAATAAATAAATAGATAAATAAATAAATAAATAAACAAAGAAACAGGGGATAGAAGTACAGCTCAAAAATCCCTGGGAAGCTGCACTAAATTAGGCTTTAGAATAACAGGGTGATTATGGGGTACAAATAAAATTATTCAGGTGTATCATTATCTATATAAGTGAGGTAGTTTTATATACTACTACATTGATTTGCTGTTACTTTATGTAAAATGACTAGAAGCTCCACCTAGTTTTTCCCCCTTGACTTTCTATCAGATGTGTGGAACAGTAGAAAATCTAACATTCAAATAAAAATCCTAGGTCCCATAGCCAAGGAATCCCATTCTTCAATTACATACTTATTTTTTCATCAATATTTCTCTATTTTTAATTCTAAAATTTTGATCTTTAATCACTAGATATTTTTCATTTTTTAAAGCTATATATTTTCTTACTGTTATAAAATATTTTCAAAACTCAGATAAATGCAATAAGAATGAACAAAGCAATTGTCTCATAGAGTATATTTTTTTCTGGTTTTGGAAAACTGAGCCCCATGTACAATTCTAACTTCTAACCAAGTACAAAGCCACCATCTTTTGTAATAATACATTTCTTTGTAGGAAGAAATTAATTTGCGAGTTACTTTAATAAAACTTGTGCCATTTCTATATAATAATTTATCTAGAAAATTAATATAACTCCTTGGTCTTGAATCCTAAACCATGTAAAATATTTTAGCCAACATTACTGAAATACAAAATGGAGAAAATGAAATGAGTCTATTTAAAACATAATTTCATAAATTTTGAAAGCTAGGTATACCTGTGAAGCCATTGCCACAATAAAGATATAGATAATTTCCATCACCCCAAAAGATTCTTCATGCCTCCTTTTAACCTTTCTCACCCTCAATCTTTAGCCATAGGCAACAATGAATCTATTTTCTCTCAGGGTATATTAATTTTTATTTTCTAGAATTTTACATCAATGGCATTATATGTGTATGCTTTTCTTTCAGTTGGAGTAATGATCTGGATCTTATATATCCACTTTGTTTTATTTATCTATTCACTTATTGATGTACTGTGGAGTTTTTTTTTTTTCTTGGTTTGGGTATTATGAAAAAAACTGCTATGAACATTTATGTTCTAGTTTCTGTGGACATATATTTTCATGCTCTTCAGGATCTAGAAATGGGATGGCTTGAATGTATGATAGGTCTATGTTTCACTTTTTAAAATTCCAAATTATTTCTCAAAGTGATTGTACCATCATACATTCCTACCAGCAATCTATTTGAGTTTTATTACCTCCATATCCTCATCAACATTTGGAATTGTACATCTCTTAAATTTTAGCCATCCTAATGGGTGCACAACTGCAGCTGTACCACTGTGGTGTCTGATCCTGTCAGATCGTGGAAGCTAAACAGGGTTGGGCCTGGTTAGTACTTGGATGGGAGAGTGCCTGGGAACACCAGGTGCTATAGACTTGGGAGAAAGACCCAGCAACCCACTCCCAAAAAACAATCAGCCATTGAAAACACTATGAATAGCAGAGAAGTGTGGCAATACTATTTCTCCTGTTGCAAATAAGGTCACTATGAGTCAGATACCGACTTGATGGCACTTAGCAACAACAACAATGGGTGTACAGCGGTATCTTATTGTGGCTTCATTTTCATTTTCCTACTGACTGATATTGTTGACCTTTTTTCCTGAGCTTTTTGTCAGTTAATACTTTTAATATCTCAAAAATAATATAAAGATGTATTTCTATGGGGAAACAAACAGAACATGATTCCTAATACTGCTGGCCTTCTGTATCCATGGACTCTGCCTTTGTGGATCTAACCAACTGTGAGTTGAAAATATTTAGGGAAAAAATCCAACTGTATTGAACATGAACAGACTTTATTTATTGCCATTATTTCTAAAATAATACAGTTTAACTATTTACATAGCATTTACAATGTATTAGGTATTGTAAGTAATCTAGAGATGTTTTAAGCCTGTAGCCATAGCACTATGGGGTCAATCTCGTCAGATCTTGGAAGCTAAGCAGGGTCAGGCCTGGTTAGTACTTGGATGGGAAACTGCCTGGGAACACCAGATACTGTAGGTTTGGGAGAAGGACCCAGCAACCTGCTCCCCAAAATCAAGCCACCATTGAAAACCCTATGAATAGCAGAAAAGCACTAACAATAAGTATTTGACCTGTTGTACGTAGGGCTGCTATGAGTCAGTCGGACACCGCCTCCATGGCACCTCACAAAAACAACAAGAGATGATTCAAAGCATATAGAAGGATATGCATAATTTATGTGTAAATATTAACCATTTTATATAAGAGACTGGAGCATTCTCTAATTTTGGTATTTGGAAGGGTTCTGGAACCAATCCCCTGTGGATACAAAAGGACATCTATACAATGAAATTGAGAAAGTGGCTAGCTATAAGCATTGTAAATATTGTTATCATGTCCTTACATTTTTTCTGGTGTGATATTTACTTTATAATACCAACTTGCTGCAAGTAAGGTGCATTTTAGATGGTTCTTGCCCACTATTGAAAATGAAGTATTATGTTAAAAAGTTAACAGAGTAGTTGCTAAAAAAGTACAGTTCCTGGAGATAAAATTATTGTGTCATAGTTATCCAGAACCTGATTCTAGGCAATTCTCTCTTTTCATGTTCTCTCTTGGGTTACATGGTATCATCCATTCCCCAGGATTTAATACAACCTTGTCAAAGACAACTCACAATTATATATTTCTATCCAGAAGTTTACTCTGAACTGTAGATATATGTTCCGAGTTTGAGTTTAGAAATGCAGCTTAAATTCTAATTTACAAAACAAAATTCCCAAAATAATGCATGATATTTCCCCAACCCCCACACTCCATTTTACTGCTTTTTAACTATAGCATATCTCAGTGAATGCTGTTAAAAATTATCCAATTATGTAAACCAGGAACCTAGAGATCATTTTCTTTTCTCCTTGTATCTGGCTGAAAACCATCAACTGTCACTTTTACTTTATAACATTTTCCTTAGGGTTCTCCTGTTTTTAGTGTTATTCCTCTGATGTAAGTAACCATTGTCTGTTCCCTGTACTTCTGGAAGTACCTCACCAGTGGTCCACACACTGCCATTATTGGTCTTTTTCAACCCTCTTCACAATCTTTCTCTTTTTTTTTTGCGGTATTGGGGGTTGAACCCAGGGCCTCACCCTTGCATGCTTTGCAAGTATTAGACCACTGAGCTGCACCCCCAGCCCATTTTTTTGTTTACTTTTTGAGACAGGGTCTTGCTAAATTACATAGATTGCCTCTGGTCTCGAACTTGTGATCCTCCTGCCTCTGCCTCCCAAATCACTGGGATTACAAGTGGGTGCCACTGTGCCCGGCCTGGCACCTGCTTAAAATCTTTATGTAAACCTTCACACACAGACACACACACACACACACACAGACACACACACACAAACCCCCCCCCCCCACACACACACACAGAGTTCAAGTCTAATGATTTGGCTCTGGTGAATTCTTCCAAACATTAAAAGAAGAAATAAAACTGATTCCATGACAACTATTCCAAAATATTGAAGAGAAGGAAGTACCTTCCAACTAATTTATGAGGCCTGAATTGCCTTGATGTTAAAAAAACAGGGAAAAATATCACAAAAAGGAATACTATAGACTAATAGCTTTCATACACATAAAGGCAAAAATTCAAAACAAGTTTTTAGCAAATGGGATCCAATCACATATTAAAATTATAATACAACATGACCAAGTGTGGTTCATACCAGGAACACAGGATTGTTTAACATTCAAAAGTTGCTCTATTAATAAACTGAAAAATAATCTCAATAGACAGAAAAAAACCATCTGCCCAAATCCAATATATATTCTTGATTAAACAAAACATAAAACAACTCCTTAGCAAAATTAAAATGGAAGGTAATTTCTTTAACCTCTTAAGTAACATCTATGAAAAACCTGTAGCTAACATCATACTTGCCTGTAGCCGTACCTCTGCGGCCTCGGATCCCCTCAGATCTTGGAAGCTAAGCAGGATCAGGCCTGGTTAGTACTTGGAAGGGAGACCACCTAGGAACAGCAGGTGCTGTAAGCTTGGGAGAAGGACCCAGCAACACACTCCCAAAAAACAATCAGCCATTGAAAACCCTAGGAATAGCAGAGAAGCACTAATAATACTGTTTCACTTATTGTTTGTAGGGTCGCTATGAGTCGGACACCGACTTGACTGCACCTAACAGCAACATCATACTTAGAGGTAAAAGACTGAACACTTTTTCCTGAAGATCCGGAATAAAATAGGAATATCCTCTCCCATTACTTTTATGCAACATTGTACTGAATGACAAAACGATATAACATGATCTGATAGAATTTATTTTTAAAAAGCTATGAGATTAACAGGTGAATTTAGCAAAGGTAAAAGATAAAAGGCCAATATATGCACCTCAGATGTTTCCACATAGTAATAACAAAGATTGAAATCAATAAAGCAATTCATTTATAACAGCACAAAATATGTGATACTTAGAGATAAATCTGATGAAATAAGTGAAAAAGTTGTACATTAAATATCGCAGAATGCTGCTAAGGAAAATTAAAGAAAACAGTAAACTGGATAGATATTTTGCTCATGAATTGGAAGAATCATATTTTTAAGATGCCCATTGTTGGGGCTGGGAGTATAGGTCAGAGGTAGAGGATTTCCCTAGCATCCACAAATGTACAAGGTCCCAGATTTGTTTCCCAGTACTACAACACCCCCCAAAAAATCCATTCTCTACAAACTAATCTAGAGATTCAACATAATCTCAACCAAAATTCCAGCAGAGACTTTGGTAGATTATATAGCGTTAAGTTAATTATAAAATTGGCTTTGAAATTAGAAGTACCTAAGTGAGTGAAAACAGCATTGAAAAAAAGTTGGTGGTCTAACACTATCTGAAGTCAAGAATTATTATAAAACTGCAGTAATGAAGCATTCATGGTAGTAATGGAAAGAAAGACAAATATATCAACAGAAGGGAATTTAAAGTACACAAATAAACAGCTGATTTTTAAACAAAGAAAATTTAGTGGAGAAAGATAGTTATTTCAATAAGTAGTAACTGGAACAGTTGTACAAAAAATGAACTTGGATCTATCTCACACTGTTTACAAAAATCAACTCAGAACTGACCATGGGTTAGGTACAGATTTCTTAGATATCACACCTAAAGTATGAACCATAAAACAAAAAAATAATAAGTTGAAATTTGTCAACATTAAAAACTGCTATTCCAAAGATACTATTAAAAGAATGTAAAAGATGAATTTTCCCATATCCTGGGAAGAATATATGTAAAATAATTATCTAACAAAGGGTTTGAATCCAGAGTACATAAAGAGCTCTCAAAACTCAACAATAAGAAACAAGCAATTCAATTTCAAAGGTAAGCAAAATATTTAAACACTTTGCTAAAAGCAGGAAAATATTTAACGAAATGAAAAGTAAAAGTACTATGAGATACTGCTATAAATCTATTAGAATGGTTAAAATTAAGATGGCTAACAATATCAGCTATTGGTAAAGTTGTAAAGGGACTGGAATTCCCATATACTGCTGGTAGAAATGCAAAAGAATATAACTACTGTACAAAAAGGTTTAACAAACTGGGCATGGAGGTGCATGCCTGTAATCCCAGTGACTTGGGAGGTGGAGGCTGGAGGATCCTAAGTCTGACCCTGTCTCGAAATGAAAAAAAAAAAAAGGAAAAGAGGTTTGGGGTACAACTCAGTGGTGGAGCATTTGCCTAACATATACAAGTCCCTGGGTTCAATCCCCTATTACCAAAATAAATAAAGAAAGAGAGAGAGAGAGAGAGAGAGAGAGAGAGAGAGAGAGAGACAGAGACAGAGACAGAGACAGAGACAGAGACAGATAGACAGACAGGTTAACTGTTTCTTTAAAGTTTAAACATGTAACTATCATGTGATCAAGTTACCTTACTCCAATAGAAAAAATTGCCCATTCAAAACTTAGACACCGGTATTCACACCAGCTATATAATGGAGCTAAATCAAATGCCCACCAACTGATAGAAGGAAATTATACTGTATCTTTAGAACATAATATTATTCAGCAGTAAAAAAGAAACTATTGACATATGTGACAGACTGGGTAAATCTAATAGACATGCTGAGTAAAAAATATTCAGACAGAAAAGTACATACTGTATGAGATCATTTACATAAATTCCTAGAAAATACAAACTAACCTATAGTGAAAGATCTGTAGTTGCTTTGGAGTGGGAAAGGCTGGAGGCAGAGGTCACAAAGGGTCATGGGGAAGCCTATGAAAGTGATAGAAAAGCTCTCAATCTTGGTTGTACTGATGGTTTCACAAATGCGTACATATGTTGAAATATCAATTTTAACATTTTATACATTTGCAACTTAATTTATGTCAGTTGTACTTCAGTAAATATGGTTTTAAAGTGTTCTTTTTGTAATTTCTTTATACTTTTGGGAGTATTTCTAAAAACTTAAGTATAAATGCATAGTCTGATGTTTGCTTTCTTCTTCAGCTTCTGCTCATTTAATGTTTCCCCTTATTTCCTGTATTCTAGCTCTTCTGGCCTTACCTCAGTCCTTTCTACACTCACTGTTTTCTGATACCAAATGTTTTTTGCATACTTGTTTTATTCCTTCTGCTTGAGATACTTTTCCCTCCTCCATTGGTCCAAGTCATTCCCACTCATCCTTTGGATCTCAAATCAGCTATCATTTTCCAGGTTATGCCTTCTGTGACCTCCTTATTAGATGAGATCCTTCATCTGCCCTTATAGAGAAAGGCAGCTATCCGCAAAGTACTTGTACCAGTCTACCTTCCCCAGTGGTCTGCAATTTCCAAGTATTGGTTTGTACTGATCATTGTATCCTGAACTTAGTCTAGTGAATAGCACATTGTAGACATTCAATAATATTTGTTTGATGAATGAATAAGTAAACAGTAATTGGTAACCACAAGAAGGAAATGAAGTTAATGTGCTAACACCATGAACTAAACAAAGTCTCTTCCATGGTCAGCTTTGTTGTTGTTAGGTGCCATCTAGTCACATTTGACTCATAGCAGCCCTCCTAGGGTTTTCAATGGCTGATTGTTTGGGGATTTCCTCAGGAGTGGATTGACACGTCCTTCTCCCATTTTTGCAGTGATGGGAATTGAACTCAGGACCTCAGAGACTACAGAGTGGTGCTCTACCAACTGAGCTAAATCCCATCCCCAAGGTCAGCTTTAGAAAACTCAATTTATCTTCTAATGTGTTACACTTGACATTGACTGTATTCATAGTAAAAAGAATGCACCAGCATGCTTGTAACAGGAGTAACTCACACACTGTACCAAAAGATAGTTTTCTCACAATGATCTTATTTTAAGCAAACAGGAAATGAAAATCTGGCTAGGCTATACTTAGAATTTGGTGCCTCCAATGACTTTAACCACCATGCTTGCAGCTTATTAAGAGAAAAAGAGGTAATTGTGTTATAATCTTCAATCTGTGGTATGTGATTATTGAGTGTGATGTGATGCCTTCACAGTTTCAGGGGAGCAGTTGTTTCATTGAGTAATCGTTTCACTTAATTTGGGTATGATTAGCTAGCTGAGGGCCCTTGCTTACAACATAATAGGGTGGTGTTCTTCTGGATAAGTAAGTCACCTCATTTAGTTCATACAGCTAGCTGAGTGAGTATCTATTGTTCCGATGAAAGACAGCTGATAAGGAAAATCTATTTGCAGCAGAGAGCCACACAGAGACAATATAAAGCCATTTGAAATGAGCCATGTTTTGTCATAGGTTTCCCATGAATTGCTACTCTCAAAGTTGAACTCTGATTTAGTATTTTTCTGACAATGAACAATTTGCCTTTGTTTCACAGATGGGCAAGCACAATATAAAAATAGAATAAGTGGTTTCACAGGAATTTTACTGTTGGACATTCATTTGAAATAAGTTTCTTGGTTAGTTTTGGTGTGCAAAGAATGAATAAGAGAATGAGTGAGGGAATAAATATTATTGAGCATTCAGTATTAATGTGTACAAGGCATTTTTACAGGCACTTTCACATATGATATTTTACTTACTCTTCATAGGAACTCTGTGATACAGGTGGTATTATCACCAACCTCTTCCCCTCTTTCAGTGCATCATCAAATTAGCTGTCAAAAGAGATTTAAGTGATCAACTCAGAGTTACATAGCAAGTATTAAAACTAGGATGAGAACCAAAGATATGAATCTTATTCTTCCAACATTGAAATCAATTTGATAAACAAGATCTAAGAATAATTTTTTAAAATAATTTTAGTTTTACTGCTAAAGAAATCTGCATAGGTGGCTCAGAAGATAATGTTTTGAAGTTACTTTTTCAGTAGCAAAAGGGCAAAAGTGAACATCATCATAAGTCTTAAAAGCAAAATAGCGCCTTGCCTTATTGGAACTGAGCACAATAGTTCTTCCAAAACATTTGCTGCAAAAATGTAAACATTGATTATGATTCAGTGGACTGGCATTTTTAAAATAGTTTACTCCTACCTAGGGGCTGGAAAAGGAGACAGAAGTCTGCACCTGAGGCCTAGTTGGATGTTGTGGGATGCCTGCCTTGACTCATATATTCATTTGTTTCTTATTCATATTCATTTATTAACTAATCATTCTGTACTACAAGGAGGAAACTACTTTCAATAATGGTCAAATGAGCTTGCTAAGTGCATTCAAGTGAAGGGAACCAATCACTAATTGTGACTTGCCCAAAGGTGGCCTTTGACGGGGCAAGCAAGTGGAAATAGCCTCAGCATTAGAGAGGATACAGAGAGCTGACAGTCATGGAGGAATCATGAAGGATATCAGAGTCACAAAACCCTACTGCAATTGTGTGTTCCTCAGTGAGAAGGGCATGGAAGTGCTGAAAAAGGGTCCACGGAGAGTCACTGGGACAGCAAAAATAGTGAAGAAATGATAAAGATGTAAAGTGTTCTGTATGAAGTGATTATATATATTGGGTGAGTCCAAAAGGTTTATTCTTTCCTCTTTACTTTTGTTGAAAAAAAAATCATGAAATCCACACAAAGTCCCTCCAATTTTCAAAGCACCTAGCACAAACCAGGTAAGGGTGACAGGCATTTTGCAATAAATTATTTTGTTTAAGCCTTACTGTAACCCTATAACGTTACCACCACTTTTTGTTTACAGAACAAGAAATGATAGTTTCAAGAAGCTAACTAGGTTGGTCAAGTATTCCTATGCAATTTAAGTACATTTATTAGCAATTATATATACCTTCCTACTTTTAGTTCTTACTTCAAAGAAATCTCTTCAATTAATTTCAAAACTCATTGATGGCAGAAAGACATATTCTTATGCTTTTATTTCAAGAAAATGATAAAAAAAACATCTTGCTCATATAACTTATTGGTGAATTACTTGCATGAAAACATCTCTACAAAAGATTAAATGAAAATAAACAGACTTCACTTACAAAGGAAGGGAGAAGAAGGAAATAGATAGGAAGATTGAAGTCACACAACTATTAGCGGCAAAATCTAGTGTGCCTGGCTGGCTCCAAAGTTCATATGTTTTCTAAATCTATTATGGCTTCTTTATAGGAATTGTAGGGAGGCAGTCCCTCAAAGAGTTACTAAATAACAAAGTCTATTATGGAAAATAAATGAAAAATTGTAATGTGTCAGCTGTAACTCTTAGGCAAAATGAACCATTTTGTTAAGAGCTTGGATGCTTAAGTCAGATTATGTGGCTTCAAATCCCAGATCCAACTCCCAGATAAACTGTGGTCTATTGCATTATTGTTCCCAATATGTTCTTTCTCCCTTTGAGAGGACTATCTTTCCCCACCTTACTGGCATCAGGTTGGCTATATGACATTCCTTAGCTAACAATATATGAACAGGAAGATGGTTTTATTGTTTGAATGGGAGTTTTAAGAGCCTCTGCATATCCAGCCATTTTCCCTTCTGGCATGTCTCTAGCAGAGGCTGCTCTTCTGTACATGGGACAACTTGGGCTAGTTGTTGTTGTTGTTAGGTGCCGTCGAGTCGGTATCCGACTCATAGCGACCCTCTGTACAACAGGGGAAACACTATTGTCAGTGCTTCTCTGCTGTGCATAGGATTTTCAATGGCAGATTGATTTTTTGGGAGGGGGTTGCCAGGTCCTTCTCCCAAGCCTACAGCTTCTGGTGTTCCCAGGCGGTCTCCCATCCAGTTTCTAACCAGGCCTGACCCTGCTTAGCTTCTGAGATCTGATGGGATCCGATGCTACAGGGCTATGGCTGCAGGCAACTTGGGCTAGAGTTGTTGTTGTTAGGTGCCATCGAGTAGGTATCCAACTCATAGCGACCCTCATAGGGTTTTCAATGGCTGACAGTTTCGGGATTGCCTTGGGAGTGGATTGCCAGGCCCTTCTCCCATTTTTTGCGGTGCTGGGAATTGAACTCGGGACCTCAGAGACTGCAGCGCAGCACTCTACCAACTGAGCTAAATCCCAGTAGTAGGCAAATTATAAGACTGGCAGCTAACATGAGAAAGAAATGAACATCTGTGGTTGAAAGCCACACATTTTGTCTGTTTGCTTGTTGATTCATTTAACTGATAAATACACCACTTTTATTACCTTCATTAGGCAAGTTACTTAATCTGTCTATGATTTAGATTTCTCTTTTAGTAAGACTGAGTTGCTCTTTTGGTTACATAAGTTAATATTGATAAAGTACTCAGATCGGTGATATATTGATGAAAGTTACTCTGAAGAAACTTCCATCCTAATTTGCAGTGTTAGCCAATTTCAATTGATTCAAAGCTACCAACATGATGTTATTGAATGGGGACTTAGGAGAAGGTCAAACAGTCATCCTAATGAGTAGGATCTGACTCGAGCATACTGCTGAATTTAAAACGGTGCACATAGCAAACACTATATTACTACCTATCAAGTATTAAACACAGTGGAAAGGTCTATGTGAAGATAAGTGACTGAACAAAACAACTTCTTAAATTTCCTTTACATTCTTAGGAACCTATATTCGAAAGACCACCCAGAGATCTTTAGCATTGAACATTAACTTAGAGATGATCTAATATGCCCATTTCGCCTTAATTGATAAGGGAATTGAGGCTGAGAGAGGTTGAGTAGCTTGTTCACAGTCACTCAGTAGACTGAATGGATGTGGCACCTAATATCTGATCTACTTTTTTCCCTTCCAATATGAACAACTTCCCAATTTCTGATAGTAATCATAAGAGAAGACTAAAACTACATCTTGATCATATTTATTAATGATACTATTATGATTATGATTCCTTTCTGAGGAAAATTTTCATTAAATAAAATGCTCAGTAGTGTGTATTCATAATGTATTATTTTTACAAAAGAAATGATTATTGGGAAGAATTATAAATGTTACCATTCACTGAGATGTCTATGTAAGGGTAGTTATTTTGACTATTAGAATGAATGCATCATTTCCTGGCATTCCTCAGTAATATCTCCTCCTAAAAATATTACAATACACCCCCATGACGTTTACTTCCAAATCAGTGCTTTTCAGACCAATAGTGTAATGTGTTCATATCTTAAGTTAACAATGACTCATTTTTGTACCCATAGTGGATTTTGCCTGTGACTATGGAAGGTAATGTCATGGCCACTGGGCCCTCCCTTCTCTTCCCACTTTAATTCACCCCACAACTATAACTGAGAGATAAGAACTAAATGCATATAAACAGATAACAGATATACATAAATGTACATGCATATATATAGAAAACTATATGGATAAATGTACTCTCATTGATTAAAGTTAAGCATAAAAGATCAATAAAATGAAATATGTATGTTGCTTTATGTTTTGTCATTTGGCTTTATCAATCTGAACCATTACAAACTGTAAAATGGGAAATAACTTGAACATAACAGCTTTTAATGCTGCCCTAGAATAGGAGGTCAGCTTTAACTTGGGTAATTCATTAGGGAAAGACTGTGTTAGATATTATTGGAACATCACAATATAGAGCATACAATACTTTTGGGGTGTCTGAAATCCAAATTATAGGCTAATGAATAAGGGAAATATTGTACAACATTTTTAGAATCTATTCTCCTTTGGAAAAACAGCCATAATTATAGACACTCTGTAGGTGGAAGTATTCACACAATCACATATTTTATGATAACATAAAGGAATAAAATGCTAAGGGATACATTTAATCTTTAAATGTGACTTTAAGATTCCACAATATGCCTTAGGCTAGAGTTTCCTTAGTATATTGAAGAACGTGACTTAATATGTTCCAGAGCAATGTACACACACACACACACACACACACACACACACACACACACACACACACACCCCAGACCTCTTGAGTCCTAGCAGCCCCCAGATATTCACTGGATTGAGTCATTCATGATTCCTAATAGTGAAGTCAACTAGGTAAGACCTCCTGCACTTGCTGTAAGAATCCCAGAGCCTAAGCAAGGCTGCCCTCTTCAGTTAGAACCAGGTTTAACTCAACTCTCAACAGTCTTTCCATGCTCATTTTTTGCTCCTACTTTGTTCCATATTGATTTATCTGGGGGAAAAAAAAAAGTCTTTATGTCATAATCAGGATCCAAAGGTGCTGATTAAATATGTAGCTTTGTTGATATCCTCCTGGCCTATGAAATGAGAATGTAGAGTTGGGCCTGAAAATCTGTATTTTTAGCAAGCATCCAAGGAATCTTTTCTTCCCTTTTCTTTTCTTTTTTTCTTTTCTTTTCTTTCTTTCTTTCTTTTTTTTTTTTGTAACTTTTTTGCAGTACAGAGGTTGAATCCAGCTCCTCATGCATGCTAGGAAGTGCTCTACCATTGAGCCAACCCCCCAGCCTCTTTTTTCTATTTTCTTTTGACACAGGCCCTTGCTAAATTGCACAGGCTGCCTCAGGCCTGGAACTTACCACCGTTCTCCTGCCTTAGCCTCCCAAGTTGTTGGGATTAAAGACCTGAACCACACATCCTGGTGCATCCAAGGAATTCTAACAAAACCAGGTTTAGTTTTCATTAATTTGGGACAGGAGGTTGGGGTATTTTGGGTATGGGAAGTAAAAGAAATTTTGTAAGATACTGCATTTGACTTGATAATTCCCTAGTTTTTTTTTTGTTTTGTTTTTTGTTTTTTTTTTTTTATTCTTGTTGGAACATTGGAACTTTGTAAGGATAAAGCAAGTAGTGATATTGGATTCATTAGCATAGAGTGTAAGTCACCAGTACTCTGGTTTGAACTGCATCAGGAGGACCGTGTTCTGGCAACATTTCCTATCCATGTTTAGGACAATGTAATTTCTGTATTTCAGGTGGGATCGTAGTTCAGTGCCCAGTTAGACTTACCATTACCACATTCATATGAGTGACAGGACTGTCTTCCGAAGTAAATCTGGAGTCTTGGAACAAACTTCTGAAACAGTGTGTGGTGCCTCCAGTGATATTTCTTTTAAAGCTCTCTTCCACTACTTTTCTTTGAGCTTTACCTTCATGCCTTATTGATTGTGTGACTTGGGTAAGAGATATTACCCACAGGGCCTTAGTTTCCTCCACTATAAAACTTGTGTCCCATATCTACCCCTCAGGTTAAGGCAAGAAATGAGCAAGTAAAGAGCAGCTGCCATGTACGGGGGCATACCACAGGACTGTGCTCTTCACCATCTGTCTAGGCTTCATGAGGACTCTGCAGGGTAGGGTTTGATAGCCCCACACTATATAGATGAGCAAACAGATCATGTAAGTGACTTATACACTGCCACAACCAGCAACAGAGCCAGGCTTACTCCAAATCCTGATGTCTTGCTCTCCTTCCACCAACCATCTGTGAGACAGTGCAAGGCACGCAGGTGGCAGTCGAATAAGAGTATTACATTTACCCACTTCCTGCCCCTTCTACTTACACTTTTTTTCTCCAATAAGCGATTTTGCAGCTGTGCCAGCCACATGCTGGCTTTTCTGGTCTTTTTGTAATTTTGACAGCCGCCTTTAAATAAACAAAAAAGAAAGAAAGAAAATAAAAACAATAAAGCACTCATTAGTCTCGTGGTACTTCTAGAACACCACAAACTCTTCGTGGGAGCCTCTAAGACAGCAAGGTGGGGAAGAGGGCAGACCCTTCCTTTTTGAGTTGGAAAAGTGCTATTAGCAGATTTAGCCTTGGTTCTGAGGTCACTTCTCCCACCCCGGGAGTGAGTTGGCTCAAAACCTTTGGCGCCCATTGCTACATCAGATCTCATTGCTGGTTACCTTCCCCTCCCCCCTTCCCAGGATCGCAGTTGTGTGGGTGCGGGGACGACGCTCCCCGCACGGTTCTGCGCTTGACTCTTCTTCCTGGGTACTCGGCCTCGGAGGTCGTCTGCCTTCAGGCTGCAGAAGTGATGGGGGCGGAGTGTGGGCGCCGGGTCTCATCAGCTTGGGAGGCCCGGCGCGCACCGAGGCCAGCCTGGCGAGGCTGGCGAGCGCCGCGATCCCTCCTCCCTCTCGGCCCCTCCCTCCCTCCCCACTGGCCTGGCCAGCGCTCCCCCATGGTGACTCTGGATTGCAGCAAGCCACTGGCTTTTTACCAAATTGGGAGCTGCAGTGTTTGTTTTTTTTTTTTTTTTCCCTTCCGAGGGAATAATTTCAGGCCCCTTCAGCTCGCATGACAATCTTGTGTGACTGGGGCGAGTAGGCGGGCACATCCTTTTACATGCTAATACTGCCCCACCTCCTCTGAACCCTCCTCTAAGCGTCTGCTTCCTTTTATTTTTTATTTCTTTCTTTTTTTTAAAAAATTTTTACCTTCCCCAATTTCAACATAGTGGGGGGAACCCTTGTCGGTCTGTCGGTCTGACCCTTCCCCCACGCCTTGTTCCCCAGGAAAGCGAGACCCCGAGCCGCTCGGTACTTGCCCACAGCATCGCCTGCACCTGGGCTCTGGGATGGCTGCGCCGGGCGTAGGGCGCAGCGATCGGAGCGGCTGCTCGGTCTAGGCTGGCGCTCCATGTGCCGGGCGAGCACCGAGTTCGGGTCCCCCAGCGAGCTGCCACTGCCGCAGCCCGAAAGGAATGTCCCCTGTTGTTAAGGACCCTGACTGTTTTACACCAATGATTTGCCACTGCAAAGTTGCTTGCACCAACAACACTTTGTCGTTGATGTTTGGATGCAAGGTAGGATGAGGGTTCATGTCTTTTTAATGCATGCTGCTTCCCGTGGGAGAGCAAACAATTCCTTTTGCTGTTTGTTTATGTGTCTTCCTGTTGGGAGAGTGACAGAAGCTGTGACTGCTCTCTCCGGGAGCCGGCTGGGTTTGGGAGCCAGGAGAGCTCCATGATTTTCCAGCGTTGATGCTGCGCTGTCAACTCGGTGGTGACAGCAGCCTGTCTCTAGACTCAGAGGCTACAAGAGCAGATACCTCTTGGAAAGGGGGCGCCTTAAGTGTCTCTTTGCTTGGGATCTAGTTATGTATTTAGCTAGTGACTGAGCTCCGGGTGCTGATTTGGAAGCTCCCGAACTAATCACTTATTACCACCACTTGGAGCTGGGCCTTGGGCAAGAGTAACTGTTGTGGTAGAAGTACTCCAGGTGTGATCGGACACATCCAGTTTGCAGTTTAGCTCTTTTGAAGATGAGGGGCTTATTCCTTTGTTACACAGAAAATCTGGAGCGAAATTCATGTTGACCCCCAATTGTATGATTGTGTCTGAGCTTATAAAATCCACTTCAAATCAACAAACTGAAATTTTATTAAGAGATGCCACAGTTCTTCATGAAGTTTGTAGCAAATAACTGTCCGACCCTGGAGGTTTGTAAAGGTGATTGATGCTCCCAAGGAAATGAGGTTTGAAGGTTTCTGAAGCAGAGTATCATTCGTTGCTCCTTGTCTGAAATCTTTTAATAGAGCTTTCTGGTTGGACCCGATGATGCACTCCTTGAACTGTTTGAAGTCTTTTTGCTCATGAATGGTCTCTGTCCCTTCCTTGTAGGGCACAAGCCTTTACTTCTCGTTGTGAAAAGCTGGTGGATTCATTTAGCCTGTTTATATAAAACACTTCTTGTGACCACTATCTAGAGAGTGGTGTGTCTGGGGAGGGGGGCGACTATATCTGAAATAACTGAAAATGCACTTCCTTAAGTGAGTACAAATCACATGATCCCCGTTGTTCTGAAAGTAACACCAGAGAGTAACTGGACCTTGGCTAAGCACTTCAGGCAGTAAACTTAATGAAAGATTCACATTGAACTTCATGGACAGAGCTCAGAGGAGGTGCCCACTTAATGGAAAAATTGGGAATTGCGATTGCCTTATACTCACTATACCTAGAGAATTGTCTGTTTTCTTTGGGCCTTGGATTTTCTTCTATAAACAAGTAATGTGAGTGAGATAATCTCTGATACCACTCCAGTTCTAACATTCTCTGTAGACATCTTTTATAAAATCATTTAATGGTAAAATTATTGCCAAATATTTACATTTTTTTACCCAGTAGGATAGGTTGCCCTTTATGATCAACTTAAAAATATTACTCATACTAAAGAGTGATTTGAAATCTTCTTTTGAAACTCTCAAAGAGGTCTTAGAATTGTTGAAGTTTTCTGTGTTCGTGTCAGGAAGACATATGTGAACGAACAACACCAGTAACTCACTAGTTGGTCCTTTCCCCACACAACTTGCTACCTGTCCTGCGTGCTTCTATCCACTCTCTTCTACTTGCACTTTCAGCAGCATCTTAGTGGCTACTGTTTAAAAGCCATTCCCATGAATTTATGAGAATTGCTTTGCACTGCTAAATGCTTATTAAGAAAGGTGAATTATTTGTCAAGGGAAATTAAACACAAGCTAACGATCAAATAAGATGAGGTATTAGTGTGGTTCAATATGCATTTAACTCTTCTAGCTCATTTTTGAAGAAGTTTCTTTTATGCCATTATGTTTTTCCTGTTATGTTTTCTCCTGATTTTCAAACCATATTGCAGGAAATTGATATAATCATACTTTTTTGTAGAAGTTAGGTAATTATATTAGTTTGACTCACCTTTAGTTCTCTTTCTTTTGATGTTCTGGTTTAACAAGTTCTCACTTCATGAGAGAGATTCATATCAATGGAATGAAACACCTAAGTCAGATGTGTTGGTTAATATTATTTGGAAAAATAAATTAATTCTATGAAAATAAATTATACTTTTAGTGGGCCTGTCCCACCATTTCATTTTTCCAAGTATTTGAATGTGATCACTCATAAAAGCATAATGGCATCAATTAATATATTGTAACTATACCTGCCAGAAAGTCAATTACGAACTGTTAATGTAAGGCTCCCACCTTAGAATCTTAGGTGTGGAAAGAGTACCAGAACTTTTCTACCCTAATAGAAAGAACTTTCTGTCTTTCCTGAAGTAAAGTTCTTCAATATTGTCTGACAGATGACAGAACATAATGTGGAAATCTTGCCTATTACATAGGCTGTAGTTTCAAAACTAGATTTCACACTTAATATAAGACTTTCCTAATTCTCAGTTTCCTCATATATAAAATGGCCACCATAATAACTACTGCATTACATATTACTGTGTCATTAATGAGTGAGGAAATTTAAATGAGATAAAGAGATAAATGTGGTGCTTAGTAATATGCATTCATCAAGTGAGTAGTGCATTTTCATGGGGGTGGTTATTTCTTTAGCTCCACAGAGAGGATGTCATCCCTTCTGAGAGGAACTTCTATCACTGCTAAAATAGTTCTTTTGATAAGTTGTACACCCTCACAATGAACTCAAACATATATTTCTCAAAGTTAATTTCTCTCTTCTAGGCTGTCATATGACATGTAGAAATTATTTATATATTATATATTCACAAAATGAAGTATATTTATGAACATCAGTGATAACTGATACCACTATTCCATTCAGTCAACAAATATTGAACAGACAACAAATGCTAGACCCTGACCACATGACCATAAACAGCTCTTGTTCTCTCTGGTTTGAAAGTCAAATGACAATGTTACTTCAATATAAAGTTAAATAAAAAAATTAATTGAATATTTGAGCAATGAAAGTGGAATTTAAATAATTATTGAAAAAAACTCACAGAGATATATATGTTAGTAAGGAGCCTCTAAAAACATGCATTTGTTCCACTATTATCTAGGAAGTATAAAAATAAGATTATTAGGATGGATATTTGTGGGTTTTTTTCCTAGAAGATACATAGCATGGCAAAGTCTAAAACTATGTTCATGTAAAGACTAGACCACACTGTCAGTTTTAAACACACTAAAATTGTTTCTACATGTCATCTCAAACCTGGTAATGGTTTGAGGGATGCTTCGTAATTTGAGCATTCAAAAAATTCCCAAATTATTTTATTTTGTCACTTAGTCATTTCCAGGGTCCTCCTTGCTGTATGCTGGCTATAATTCAGTTTAGTTAACTGACTGTATGACTTATGAATTTGTCCAACTCATGGTGACCCTATATACAACCGATGAAACACCACTGTCAGTGCTTCTCTGCTATTCATAGGGTTTTCAATGGCTGGTTGCTGGTTGGTTTGGTTTGGGTTGGGTGTTTTTTTTTTTTTTTTTTTTTTTTTTTTTTTTTTTTTTTTTTTTTTTTTTTTTTTTTTTGTTGTTTTTTGCAGGGGGAGTGGGTTGCCTGGTCCTTCTCCCAAGCCTACAGCACCTGGTATTATTAGGTGGTCTGTCATACATGTACTAACCAGGCCTGACCCTGCTTAGCTTCCGAGTACCACAGTGGTATGACTGCAGACATTTTCTTCTATAGCCACTTGTTAATATAAGAGCTCAAACCACTAAATGACACCCTTAAGTCCTTAGGCCAAATAATTTTCCTTTAATGTCTTCTTTGTTGTTATGATAGAAAAAAGTTCTTAAAAATGTTTTAAAATCCTGTAACCTATTTTTTTCCAGTAAATATTTGAGCATTTCATAAACTGGTCCACTACTCTAAAAAGAAAAATCTGTGATAGAAAGCAACTTACCTTTCTTCTATATGGTGACTCTTCCAACACAGAGAAGAGAGACAGTAAGGAAGATGTTAAACTGGAATATAATAGGAAAAAGAAAAAGGCATTAAAAGGAAAAAGGGGCAAGTCCAAGGACTAAAGAAATAAAGGGAAGGAGAGAAAGAGTTTGGTTTGATTAAACACTTAAGCACTATCTTAGTTCTTTATAAGTGTTATTTCTTCCAATCTCCATGGTTATCAGGGAAGTGAAGACAGGAGTGAGATGAGGAAGGAAAATAAAACAAGATGATGAGAACAGAAAAGGGGGAAGAATGAGGAGCAAGAGAAAGAGAGTTGTGAGTTCCCAACCTGCAGAGGGTGCTCATACTCTCACTCAAGATCTGAGGGACAGTCAGCACCACCTCGTTGGACAGTTCCCTGCAACACTGGCTTTCTCCACCTTTCCCAGAGCTCCTTCGCCCCCCTAGGGAGTGTGCCTCAGAGAAATGCTTTGTTTGCTCTTTTTTTTTTTTTAAATGAAACCAACTTTGTTTAATAAAGAGTGATGATCCCAAGAGGATTCATTAATTGATATCTATGTATACTTTTGTCATTGGTAGGACAGTTTTCCTCTGAATATTTTGAATATTGCAAAGTTTGACTAGTTTTGGAGTATTTTTTATTTTATAGTAATGTGTATTTATTGAAATAAATAAGACAAAACATATATTCTAAATGAGAACTAATTTCAGAAGATACTTAGAGTCCCAGAAGGATAAAGATAAAAGATTGTTAATATTTTGCTGTATATTTTCCTAGTTCCTCAATACTATTTTGTTTTTGTTGTGTATACATATCTTATCTTTTAAAATGTAGTTACAATCCAACTGGATTTGAATTTGAACATTTTTAATTCATATCAGGCTTTTTAAAAGCTTTTAAAAGTTGTATAATTGTTAACCATCCTTATCTTTGACTATTTATTCCACTCACAACATTTTCTACTATTAAAAAGAAACATCTTAGAGAATAAGTCATTTTAGAAATTGAAATTCTTTCTGTTGGATAGTGTACAATAAGTGAAATGACCAAGTCAGATAGCCTTAAATTTTAAGATGCTTGAGGTTAAGTGTTGCTACATTTGTTTTAAAGATGGCTGTATAAATTTGCCCTACCACAAATTACTTTATATGTGGTAACATTATCCAGCTTTAAATAGTTTTCTTCCATTTTGTGGGTTTATAAATAAGAGACAATCTAGTTTATTCTGTGAAGATTAAAAGTTTATTAGACTTTAATAAAAGTCTCATAACTGTACTTGTATGTATCAGTTTAAGACTATCTTGTTGTTAGGTGCTGTTGTGTCCTGTCCTACTCATAACAACCCTCACAGGGTTTTCAAAGACTGACTGTTTGGAGAGTGGACTGCCACATCCTTCTCCCATCTTTTCAGTGCTGGGGATAGAACCTGGGTCCTCAGAAAGTGTGAAGCAGTGCTTTACCAACTGAGCTAAACCCCAGCCCCTTAATAATATCTAATAACCAAAAAATCCAAATGTTCAAAATGGGTACATTAAGGGGACAAGCTGCTTACATTATCTAGGCATTAGTCCCTGTGCTAGCATGCACACGTGCGCACGTGTGTGCGCACACACAAAAACACACACACAGAATGAACTACTACCATATGACAGACAAACATGTTTTACAAATGTCACTTCAGGACATCTCACCTCAGGACAACCCTTTGTGATGGAAACTGAGCAATAAAGGATTTAAGTAACAATTCCAAAGTTGCATAGCTCCTATGTAGCAGAGCTAATATTTGAATCTTAGAAGTTCAAGTCTAGAACCTACACTCACTTCCAGAAAAACTGTAGCATTCTTTCAAGTAGCAGATTCCTTCCTGTAATTACCTTCCTATAAGTATCTTTAATTTTTAAGTCATTTAGAAAAATACAGTTTACACACATCTTCCTGGGAACACTTGTGAATTTGAATGCAGGGCATACTTGTCAGTGTACTCAGCCTCATTGTACAAGCTATTTTTTCTGAGAGGAATTTGATTCAGCACATCATTTTTCATAGTATTCATGCTCTCCTTTTCCACACAAAGTTACTAAATCATGTAGACAGGAAGTGCCTTATTCAAGGTCATGCAGCAAGTTAGAGTCAGAGCTATAACCAGGTCTCCTAATTTCTAGCTCAATATTATTCTTTCTATGTCATGACCCCTAACTATAAACTAGAAGTTCTGAGAAACGAGGTGAGGAAAGGGAAACTGACACATTTTATTTCAAAGAAGCAGGAAAAATAACACCCTTCTTGCAGGACTATTATAAGGGTTAAGTGAGATACCCACATACAAAAACATTTAGCACAATGCCTGGTATGTGGTAAATATTCAACATTTGTTTTTTTCTCTCTCTCTCATTTTATTAAGGCCATTTTGCATGCTGGTGAAGAAGGTAGAGATTGTCAACAGGATAGTGTTCTGACAAGTACATTCAAATTCACCCATCAATAAATGAGGCATATTTGAACCTACCAACACACTATTAAAATGTTTTAATACTACGAAAAGGAGAATCCCAGAGCTTATATAATTCATACCCCAAAATATCCTAGATTAAGCATGACCTAGAAAAAGAAAATGAAAAATGAGCTAATGAGTGAAACAGGTGTTGACTATTCCAAGCAAGTACATTGCCTGGGCCTTGCATTTGACATAGTATACTTGGCCAGTTCAAAGTCTTTTAAAGATTTTATTGTTAAGAGAAAATTCGAAAGGAAAAACCTAAATATTAATAAATAAGGAAGATTAACTATTATACTGCCATTCAAATGGGCTGGGATTTAGCTCAGTTGGGAGAGAGCTGCTCTGCAGTCTCTTAGGTCCTGAGTTTGATTCCCAGCACCACAAAAATGGGTAAAGGACATGGCAATCCACTCCTGAGACAATCCCAAAAACAATCAACCATTGAAGTGTTGCTATGAGTTGGACATGACTTGATGGCACCTAACAACAACAAACACCACAGTGTGTTTGCAGAAAAGCAACGTTGAGTTGTAGAATTCAGGATCCTGAAGAGCACACATTTTATGGAACCATTTGCTTTATATTCACTTATGGATACCCAGGTAATGTTCCAAAGTCCAACACCTTCTGAATTAAATTATCCTTGTTGTTGTTAGGTGCCATTGAGTTGGTATCTGACTCATAGCGACCCTCAGTACAAACGGCGAAAAACTATTGTCAGTGCTTCTCTGCTGTTCATAGGGTTTTCAGTGGTAGATTGATTTTTGGGAGTGGGTTGCTGGGTCTGGGTCTGTCTCCCAAGCCTACAGCACCTGGTGTTCCCAAATATTAACCAGGCCTGACCCTGCTTAGCTTCCAAGATCTGACAGGATCAGATGCCACAGGGCTATGGCTGGAGGCCCAAATCATCCTTGTTGTTAGGTGCTGTCGAGTCATGTCCGACTCATAGTGACCCTCATAGGGTTTTCAATGGCAGATTGTTTTGGGATTACCTTGGGAGTGGGTTGCCACATCCTTCTCCCATTTTTGTGGTGCTGGGAATCAAACTCGGGACCTCACAGACTGCAGAGTGGCCCTCTACCAACTGAGCTAAATCCCAGCCCAAATTATCCTTAGATCCCTATAAACTTTCCTGGTACCTAGTACCTAATGCTATCCAGTTGTGAATTCTATTTACATGTCTGTTTGCCCATCTGATCTGTGAGCTTCTTAGGGGAAGGGGTCATATCATAGTAATTTAAATTAGTGCTATTAAATAGAACTATGTGTGTATCCCATAAAATATGTCAACAAATATTAGCTAAATAAATGATTGATTTGGGTGCTTATAAATATTTACTGAATGAGTAAAAAAATGATGTTTTTGTTATCATTCATTTGTCATTTTCCCCTAAGAGTTTGCATTTGAGAACCTCTTGTATTATCAAAATTCCTAGAGTCTATATTCTCTAAGATATAGACTAGGCACTTATCAGTGTGTTATATTTGTGTGGTGGTTACTTTTTTGTATCAACTTGACTAAGCCATGCAGTGTCTAGAAATTTGGTCTAGGTATATCTGCAAAATTGTTTCTAGATGAGATTAAAATTTGAATTGGTAAAATGAGTTAAGTAATTTCCTTCCCTGAAATGAGTGGGATCCATTCAACTAATTGAAGACCAGAATAAAACAAAAAGGCTGAATGAGAGTGAACTCTTCCCACCTGAGTGCTTTGAGCTAGAGCATTGACCTTTCTTGGGCTTTGGTCCTAAAGTGAAGGATTAGTTCTTCTTGAGTTTGAAGCCTGTGGGCTTTTAAACTGGAACTTATACCATCAGCTTTCCTGAAGCTCAGGCCTTTGAACTAGGACTAGAACTGTACATTGACCCTTTTGGATCTCCAGTTTACTGATTGCAAATTGTAAGATTTAGCTTGTGTAATCATAGAAGCCAATTTATATACTCACATGTATATTTGTGTGAGTATACACATATATGTATGTCGCTGTTGTTGTTAGGTGCTGTTGAGTAGGTGTCCGACTCATAGCAACCCTATGTACAACAGTTGAAACACTATTGTCAGTGGTTCTGTGCTATTCATAGGGTTTTCAATGGTGGATTGATTTTTTGGGAGTGGATTGTCAGGTCTTTCTCCCAAGCCTACAGTATCTGGTGTTCCCAGGCTGTCTCCCAATTACTAACCAGGCCTGACCCTGCTTAGCTTCAGAGACCTGACCGAATTAGATGCCACAGTGGTATAGCTGCAGGTACATATATGTATGTGTGTGTGTGTGTATATATATGTGTGTGTGTATGTATATACACACACACACACATATATATAGATAGATAGATAGATAGATAGATAGATAGATAGATAGCTAAATGGATAGATAGTTATAGATACATATATCTCTAACTGGTTCTGTTTCTCTGGAGAGCCCTGATTAATGCCTGGACACAACATCAATAGTAAGTCATTCTTACCTAGTAAGGTATGGAGAAATCAAGAGATCATAAATACAATTGAATCTCCATGCCATGGAGAAATTTCTGCAATTAAAATTTTTTTTCTCATAAAGTCATCGGTTTGCTTCATTATAAATCACAGATTAACCATAAATCTAGATGTAACACAGGAGAAAACATTCAAAGCTAATGAATTTTCCATTTATATTTACATATATAAATGTTCTTGTCAAAATTTTGAACACATTGTACATTGTAGTGATGATAGAATACAGTGATAATTTTTCTTATATAAATTTAAATGATTAGGTCCATTAAATATGAATACAATCCTAAATGATAGTTTCTGGAAACCATATAAATGAAACCACATAATATTTTCAAATATCAATTTGTGTGTTTGTGTGCAATCCCTAACATAAAATATGTTATTCTGATGGTGCTCCATTCATTATATTATCTTTATTAAAGTTTTCTCCAAGTTTCTAAGGTGGTTTAAACTATTTTATTTTGTGAATGAGTACACTGATAACAATCAAAAAGTCTCTAAAGTGTTGGTTTGATGCATTGTGACTGCCTTAACATCCATATTATAGATTAAAACAGCCAGATGCCAATTATATCACTGCATTATATCTCAAACACTAGTATAATCAAATACAAATTAATGATGTCACATAAGATCTCAAATAAGCCACTAGTATGCCAGTTGGTATGTTATCTAAGGATGGAAGACTGATTTTTTTCCTTGGAGCCATATCTTTTACTGTCCTCAGAATTTTTTTTTTGACAAAAATCTCCATCTGTGGAAATACATTTGTCCAACAATTTCTAGCTCTCTCTTGGGCATATCTGTATATTTAGCAGGCACCTCTAGGTAATATATGTAGAACCATATAGTCCAAACCCTTTCAGTTTGGTAAGCCAGTGCCAAGATATTTGCATGGAAAAAACAACCAATAGAGCAGATAGAACTACCTTTTACTGCATGATCACAATGCACAAAGTTGTATTCTGATGACTTTACATATATTAACTTACACACAGGTCTGGGATTTAGCTCATTTAATAGAGTGTTTGGTTTATGTGCTCTGAGGCCGTGGGTTTGATCTACAGCACTGCAAAAAGTGGAGAAGGACCTGGCAGCCCACTCCCAAAACAATCCCAGAATAATCAGCCATCAAAAACACTATCAATAGCAGAGAAATACTGACACAGTGTTGGACATGGCACAGTGTTAGGGAGTGTTTTATTCTGTTGTACATAGAGAGCTGACTTGATGGCTCCTAACAACCACCGCCACCTTCACACTACTCAAAATAGATCCTTTTAGGAAGACATTAATCCGTATGTGATACTATCTCTTCATATGTACAACTAATTATTAAATGATGATCCATAAAATAATTCATATTTTAAATGTAGTCTCATAATTCAATAGGTTGGGTATCTCTTCCACAAACAATGAGGGGACAAAAGAATCAATGATAGCTTTAGGTATAGTTAGAGAAGGCTTTTAGGGGGTAACCAAACTTAATCTGGGCCTTTTAAATCCTTATATTATGTTAGGGAGAAAGAAAGGACTTGGCTGTGGGTCAATCTGCCATTGATCTTTATGGTCCATCATAAAGTCTTTTTGGAAGTGTTGAAAGAACAAGATATTTGAAAGTAGTAGCATGACACAGAAGGTAAGCCTTCTTGAATAGAAGTGGGAAGACAGAAAAAAGAAAACTGGGAAGGGAATGCTAGGTTATATGGTACTCTATTGTACAACCTTGAGGAAGCAGAGATACTAAAGCCTGAATGTGCTCTTAAACCAGCAAACACAGAAGCAGGAAGTGGGAAGCATGATTGTTATTAAAAGGTGGTATGACTGGACCATTAACTCTCTGACCTTAGGGAAGCTCTTTCACCTCTGAGTTTCAGTTTTCTCATCTATTTAATGGAGATAAGAAATATTTAGTATATTTGTTAAACCAGCCAAATAAGAAAGGAACTTATGCAATATCTGAGATGTACTATCCATTAAATAAATATTACTTTTCTTCTTGCCTCTGCAGATACAGCCCCTCCTCATTTTACTTTTATTTGTGTTTACATATTATGAAATTGCCCATGAACAAGACTTTTCACTTGGATATGTAAGACTCAGCAGAGGGAAAGTAGAGAGTTTATCATGCGAAATAGATATTTACTGTACCTGATCCACCTTGGCTAATGCTTCACTAAGTACCATCACTCTGTCAAGAAAAAATCTTATAACATCCCATGCATATCACTGATGGACCCCATTTTCTCCTATGTGAAGTGGTGCTGTCCTGACTTTTACTGACCCCATGACTTCACCTCAGAATCTTGAGAAGACACTTCAGCCCTCAGAACACCTTTTATGTGAGCACATACTCAGAAACGCGTGTTATTGCAGCTTTTGCTAGCAGATATATTGGTGCCTGAGGGTACCCAACTGGATAACCCTTTTCTTAACATCTTTTGCCTGAGAAAATTTTGTTTTAAATATTAGGAAATCTCATTTTCTTTATTTTAAAGGCCAAATGATCATCCAAAATAAATAATCTTTGGGATTCTACAGGCTGTCTAATTCCCAAATAAACCCTTCTTGAGTTCTGTAAAATGAAAACATTTTCTCTCTGTACTTGAGCCTTGTACATTGCCCTTTGCTGGAGCTATTTCCCCAGCAAATTGCTATGGTTGGTCCCTCAAGCCAGAGGGAAGAAAAAGGATTTTGTAATGAAAAAACTCACAGGTTCTTATCTATAGCAGTATGAGAAGGGATGCTATGATCTCATTTGTTGCAGAAACTGGATGCCTGTTTTGGCTGAAGGGAGAGCAAGCAGCCTCCAGAGCTATAAGGTTTTGAATTTTTATCTTGAAAAGTTTGTAAGAAAAAAAAAATAGCTGTAGGGAAGTAGGAAACTAGTGCTATGAAAACTGCACCTTTTTTCTTCCAGTGAAGTAATAAATTGAATTTCACTAAGGATCTCAGATGAAGATAGTTGTGGCATTTAAGAGGCTGGAAATGGGGATTGTGTATTTACTTGCTGAGTGTGACTTATCTTTTAGTAATGACTTGATGTGACTAATTAGAAAGAATTCCCAATCTTGATCTTATTCATATTTTAAAAGTGACTACCATTGCTATATAGGCAGCACTCTGGAACAAGTTTATATATATCCTACAATACAACAAATTTATGAGGTAGATATTTTATAGATGAGGAAACTAAAGCAATATTGACTTGTAAATTTTCTTCATGAAAGACATACAAGCTTCAGGCTGAAGCCCACTTCTCCATGATACTATTCAAGTGATCAAATAACTATTTAGGGCTGGACTAGATGTCTTTTAAGGTCCCTTTCATACTCGTATTTCTTAAGTGACATGCCTTGCCCAAGTTCATAATGCATGTAGTGCTGGCACTAAAGTCCAAGATTCTGACTCTAAGCTCATGGAAAGTCTATTCCTTGTTTGTCTACCTTAAGCATTTCCTAGGCCCTGACCATGCTTCCAGAACTTGGAGCCAAAGAATTTCTGTGGTGATGCCAAGGGGAGCAGGAGGAGCTGGTGCTTGCCGCATAACACTCACTTATGTGATCAAAATAAGTGTGTTTTAACCTAGTTGCACCTGGAAGGACAGAGGTTTCCTGGAGAAGGAGCCTTAGAGAATACATACCAAGCCCAGTAAAATTGCACCTGTGCCATGAAGACAGATAAGCATTTCGGACAGTCAAGGCAGAAGTAGACCAGAATGACTTTAGTGACTTCAGGGTTTTGATTTCTTGTTTCTTCTGGCTTCTAATCTCTTGTAGTCTCATATCATGGAAATCGAATGTCGCTTGTACTCCTGGAATGGATAGAAGTGAGAGCATGTTGTTAACGCAGCTGGAGGCACTACTGGCTTTGTCTTCCATTCTTTAACAGCCCATTTCTGGAGTCCAGGACCTGGATGTTAACTTCCTGCTTCCAATCAAATCAGTTTCGTGTTTACTTTCATTATCAGTTATTTGTATTTTTAATATCAAGCCAAGGAACTAAACAAGAATTTACAAATGCTAAAGCCCTGCTACGTCTCCTATAGGGATTTGTAGACACAAATATATCTTCCTAAGGAAAGATGAAAATCTGTAACTTTGTGTAAATATAGCCTAAGTGGTAGGTGTTCTGGGTTCTATGTTGTTGTTGTTAGGTGCCCTCAAGTCGAATCCGACTCATAATGACCCTCATAGGGTTTTCAATGGCTGACCGTTTCCGGATTGCCTTGGGAGTGGATTGCCACATCCTTCTCTCATTTTTGTGGTGCCGGGAATGGAACTCAGGACCTCAGAGACTGCAAAGCATCACTCTACCAACTGAGCTAAATCCCAGCCCTTAGAAAAGTCACTTAGAAAGTTGTTCTGAATACACCAGTTTTCTACTAACACCCAAAGTCTAAATGTTTACTTGGGGAACTATACCGGCATGTCAAATAAATGTATATACATTTAGAGAGTGGTTATTTGTGTACTACTTTTTGAAGTTGAATTGGAGTAGCAATGTGTAGTATGACATTTGCACAAAACATAGAATTAATCTAATGTAATCACACAATGCATTTGTAAAATGCAAGATGGAAAGTTGTCACCCCAAGATATGTATACATTTTTGATACTCCCTGTATTTTCTAAACCTGGCTACTTTTCACATGTAGACTTTCATATATTTGTTCCATTCCCGTAGGTTCAGGAAACAATTTCCAAGTTTTCTGAAGAAACAGGATAAATCAATGTGTTATTTTATCTTAACACAGCTAGGTCTTTTGCAATTTTGAATGAGCATTCAACACTGGTTGTATGTAAGTCTTTACAAAGATCTTTAGAGAAAAGGTCTATCTGGAAAACTCTAGACTTTCATTTGCAATTGTTTGGTTAATTTGTCCTGTTTGCATTTAATTGATAGTATTTTATTTTACTTAATTTCTCTCTGAAGCAGTTTAGGAAAACTATGCCGCAACTCTTGATGTAACTGAATTTCTAGCTAATTAAGAGATAATGAATGCACTTAAATAGATTTGCACAAGTTCAGCTTCTTTTCATTTTTTTTTTCCTGACTGGTTAACTATCAAGATTGCTTCCTTCTGATTGGGGAAGCAAATTTGGCAAAATGAGTTTTGTCAGTCTCAGAGTATTCATGTTAAAGACTTGATGTTGTGTCTCATAGGTGATGGTAGTTTTAAAGATTCTAATTATCCATCACACACTCAGTTCCATTTAATCTGATTCTGTGTTAAATAGTGGTGAGTCTATCAAGGTGTTTCAATATGCCATTCATAAAATATTAATTCACTTGGTGTGTCCTCAGTTGTTTACTTTCAAACAAATAATACTGACATATTGACAGTTTGAAGTCCTTCCCTTGCATATAGTGTAGATATTTTGATCCCCAAAGTGTTGTTAGTATTAGTGCTTTTGGCTCTGAATCATCTATCTCCTTGTTGTTGTTGTTGCTAGGGGCCGTCGAGTCAGCATTCGACTCATAACGACCCTATGTACAACAGGCCAAACAGTATTGTTACTGCATCTCTTCTATTCATAGGGTTTTCAATGGCTGATTGTGTTTTGAGAGTGGGTCACTAGGTCCTTCTCCCAAGCCTGCAGCACCTGGTGTTCCCAGGCGGTCTCTCATCCAAGGACTAACCAGGCCAACCCCACTTAGCTTCCAAGATCTGATGGGATCAGATGCCACAGTGCTACAGCTGCAGGTGATCTCATTGTACTGTTACTTAATTGTTTCATATAAACATTCTACTTGCCAGCAAGAACATTATTAGTTTATTTAGTAAATAAATATTAATCCCCTTTCACACTTGCCCAGTACCTTACAATAGTATGGATTCCTTCAAAGAAGGAGGTCAAAGAAATGTCAAAAGCACCCATGCTTATCCTTTAGGACATAGTTTGTGTCCTTTCTTCCTGAAAAATGTCCTCTCTGTTGCCATAGAGCCATGAGCTTTCTTTTCTATCCTCATAGGCTAAATTGTCACAAGGCACCAAATACGATAAGTTGTCATAGTTTGGGATTTACCTTGAACACATAGGTACTAGTAGAGTTCTTCCAGTGTATTAAATGCTCAATATATTATGTTTGTCAGATGAAAGGTATATGCGTTTTTTAAGTTTAAATAAGCAATGAAGACCTTGTGTAATATCAAAGAATGACCTATCCTACTTTTGTAAAAGCTTCCCATGCCTCTTCCATAATGATACCCTTCATACTTCACTTTTAGAATATTTTTACTATATGTGATTCCTACTGAACTCTAGTTTATGAGAGTAGAAAGAAAATGAGGTATTTAAAAGTATATGTTGAATAAACAAGGAAATGAATCTGTCCCTAAGACTGAGACCTAGAAAGTGGTTGATAGTTACCTGGTGAATGAATAAATGGATATATGAATAACTATAAGCATAACTCCCAAGTAACCCATATTTTGTTAGTCACTTTAAATCCATATTAAAACAATTTATAATTTTCTAACTGCTATAAGGGATTTGATTTGATTTTATTGCTTATAAGCTGGTATCAGCTTTCATCTTTCTGACAGCCTCAGAATCCAGGTATTGTCCATTGTTTTGGGTAGAAATGAATGATTTGTAGTTGGAGTGTTGAGAATAGTTGGTCATGCACTTCATGAAATTAAGTCTAGGTTCATTTCTACCACAGAACTCTTGGTGCCTTGGTGCTACAGCCTCCTGGGTTTGCTATAGACTTGTAGCCACAAAGTGGTTCAAAGAAAGGAGATTGCAGAATATTCCTCTTTGTGTAGTGGGCTTCTCAGCACCACAATTTTTTTAAATCTCAGAGTTACCAATTCCTGTGAAATTTCTTCTGAATTTAAGTCATTAGAATTCATTTATTTTCCATTTGTTAGCTAAACTACTTTGAATGCTTCATTCCCTTTAAGAAATTGTTCTGACCAGTGAGGCAGAACTGTTAAAGACTGTTGCTAAGAGCAACCAGCTAAAAAGTTCTTAAATTAACTAACAAGCCACCTCCAATCCTTTCCACAAATGAAAGTATGCACATGTGTGCATGCTCATGTGTCTATTTAAGTAACAAGTGTATATATAGATGAATAAAACAGCTATTTATTACACACTTAGGTTAAGCATGGCTTCCATCTAGAAGAACTAATCAAGCAGAGGAAAATGAGAGGATTTTGATAAATTAAATAAATGAATGAATTAGTTACTTCAGAAGAGTTCTGATCAGCAGTGGTCAAGCCATTTGAATATCAAAATGCTTGACAATTTTAAATTATTATACTGGTATGAATTCTGGGATACAGGTAGAAAATCTGGGATGTATACTCCATGAGGGCCAGTTGTTGTTGTTGTTAGGTGCCCTCTAGTCAATGTCCAACTCGGCGACACTGCATACTACAGACATTATTGTCTGTGCTTCTCTGCTATTCACGGTGTTTTCAGTGGCTGATTTTTTTGGAGGGGTGTGGGGAGTGAGTTTTCAGGTCTTTCTCCCAAGTCTACAGCACCTGGTATCCCCATCCAAGTACTTACCAGGCCCAACCTTGCTTAGCGTTTGAGATCTGACAGGATCAGATGCCACAGTGGTATGACTGCAGGCCTGAGAGTCAGAGCCTGCTCTTACTAATGAATCATTCTACCACTAATGTTCAGCATGATTCCTGGTACATAGCATGTGCTTATAAATATTTGCTGAGTACCCGAAGGAAGGACTGTACATGATAGTCCTATCTTATCAGTGAGGAGTTGGAGGTCCAGAGGAATAAATAACATTTCATTCATTTGTAGAGAGAAATGAGCTGAACTGGTCAGTTTAACTCTAAATTCTGTACTGTGAAGTAAGATGTTTATTCTTTAAATATTTTTCAGGAGGAAAAAGAAAACTTTGCAAAACCTAGGTTTAGAACCTCAAAGCTTAGGAATTGACACCTGTGAAAATAGTGTATCACAGAGAGAGGGAAGCAAGCTTGCAAATTCAACAGGTACATTGAAAACACAACTCCTACCATTTATTGGCAGTAGGGAAGTGGGAAATTGCTTAACACTCCCAAAGACTAGTCTCCACATGCAAATAAAAATATCAATGGTTTATTAAAACACATAAGAATTAAATGAGATTATAAATTAAATAAAACAAGCATTTAGTATGGCATATACTAAGATGGAACTGACTCTATGGCACCTAAAAGTGTGCTAAGAAATATTGGCTGCTATTATTACTCTTATTTAAAGCAGATGAGAAAGCAATGTGGTAATTTGCTATTCTAAGGAACATGTTCCACCAAAATATGTACATACATATATACATACAAAAAGATCTGGTATCACTAAATACTGGTAGTACTACTTTTAAAATATTTTTAAGCTATGAAGAGATTAAAAATATAACTCAAGGTCTCTTATGGGCCTTTCCAGTTTAAAAAGCTTCTTTCATTTTCTGATTTAAACATGCTGAGAGTATCTGCAAAGCTGACGAGATGGATAATTTGTGTGTGTTAATTGTCATCTAATTTATATACCAAAACCAGTTTTTTCTCTTACCTCAATTCCTGAGAACTTAGTATGCAATTATATACTAATGTTTTGAGAAAATTGTAATTTAGGGCATGGCACTTTGTAGAGGTAAGCTTTGTTTATCTGAGGAAGAATCATTTGTGGTAGAGAAGTGCTTGAAAAATTTATGGTAAACATTTGCTTCCTTCATTTACTGAACTACTTGCTTCATCATCTATAGCTTATCTGGGTGGAAACCAACTTTCTGAATGTTTTTTTGTGGCCTTTCTCAAATCTAATCTGAGAGAAGAAAGGTCAGTGACTTAAGGTTTTCTCAAGATTTTCTTCAAAGAAGTAGAGTAAACCCTAATACAGTGCTCATAGTTGAAACCATGATTCATGTGAACGGTGGCATCTTACAGTTTTCCTTGAAATGACTGCACACTCATTTTTTCAAAAGAAAGATGACTCAATGAATCTAAGCATAGGAACACGCCATTCATCTGGCATAATAAGGAAATTGTGAATTCTGCTTAAGCACATATTTCTCAAAAAGGAAGTCCACTTTGCATGTACAAGATAATTTTATTTTTAAGAATTTTTGTAAAACTCTTGAAGTATAATATAAATGTTTCTCTTTCAATGATTCTGCGAGGAACAAATTAAATCAGGCATGAAAGCTTTTTGGAGAAAAGTTGACTTTCTTAATAACCAATTATTAATTCATTTCCTACTTGACACATATGTATGCATCTTTTCACATACCAGATGCCACATGAGGTTCTGGGAAGGCAATGATGAAGGAAGCTAGTCATTGTCCTCCCTTCATGGAGTTTATCATCTAACAGAAGAGACAGATAAAAAAAATTTACACATACAGTAACAGCTAAAAAGAAGGACAAGTCATAATAGGAGATTATATGTAGAAGGCCTGATTTAAAATATGAGGTCATTGTAGGTTTCACTGAGGAAGTAATATTTGGGAAAGATGAATTAGAATTAGGTCAAGAAGAATGGCTGGGGGTAGTAATAAAGGATTCTTTGAAACAACAAAAAGAAATATTTGAGAGGATTATTAAGACTAGTGACCAATTCTTGGGAAATGAAGGTAAAAATAAATGAAGAAGTGAAAACATTTCAAATTTTAAGCCTGGAATTCTAAGTGGATAATATTATTGTCAGCTAAGGTTTAGCTCAGTTGGTAAAGTGCTCTGTGCCCTCTGAAGGCTTGGGTTTGAATCTCAGCACCTCAGAAAATAGGAGAAGGATGTGGCAGCCCACTCCCAAAGCAGTCCTGAAACAATTAGCCATTGAAAACCCTATGAGGGTCTCCATGAGTTGGACCCAATTTGATGGCACCTAACAATATTATTATCAGTAGATCTAGGTGAATTAGGCATGAGTGTGGAAGAATTTTATTTGTATTTGCACATCAAATTTGGAGTGACAGTGAACCATCCACATTGTTAATGAACATTGACCCATTGAATTTCATCACCAAAGATATCAGTCAAGCTTCACCTACAGGTTTGAAAGCCAACCTCTGCTAATGCTGTCAGAATCAGAAGCATGTAGGGAGAGCCAAGTTGAAAATCCCCACTTTGAAAGGTAGAAGGTAAAAGTAGAGTAGCACAGGAGATTAAGAGATTTAGTACTACAGAAATGAAGTAAGGAGAGAATCTCAAGAATAAGGGAGTTGATGTTACTGATGATTCATCCATTCATCCACTTAACAAATAAAATACATATTGAATATTGTGTTTCAGATTTGTGCTATGCACATGGGGCATGAAAATTACCAGAGCAGACATATGACCTAGCAGAAGAAATAACTGCTGAGTAAAAGATAGGATTTGATAATACCATTAGAGATGAAAAGATGAAAACTACATTATAGGTAGTTCCAGAGAGGATAGGGGAAGGATAGAGGTCAGAACTAAGGAATATTTGAGGAAATTTTTCGATAAGGAAGGGAGAAAAATAGTATGTGATTTGAATAGGTCTATGGGATCAAGTATGTTCATTCCCTTAGGCAGAACCCCAGAAGGAAAGGCAATGGAGAAACTGGGAGGAGGATGTGAAGGAAACTGCCATATATCCCCTCTGAGTACATAAATGCCTGCTGTGCATACATAGCCACAGTTTCCTTGGCCTTGCTTTAATTATCAGTGAAAAGGAAAACAACAAACAAACAAACAAACAAACAAAAAGCAAAAAAGAATATGTGTGAAGACGGGGAGTGGAGGATTTCAAACACTTCTGGAGTGTCTTCCAATTGTAACATTTTAAAAGTCCAAGAAAAGGAATCTTGACATAAGACAAGACTCAGAGGAAGTGGTTAGGGTGAGCATCAGGGCTCAGGAACTAAAGTATTGAATGGTTATTTTGAGTAAGTGGCTATGTTTAACACAGTTTCCTTCAAAATAATTCTTGAAAGGAATGTCAAAGTTTTCATGTTAAAGAATAGAAGCCTGAGATTACAGAGATTAAGTGATTTATCTAAAGTCACCAGCCAATGGGTAGAAGAACCGAGAATCAAATTCAGGCAGATATGAAAATGTGAGGAAATAAAGTCTTCTCTCTTGATAGAACACTGCAACTTTAAGAAAACAAACAAACAAAAAGATCTGTGGCAATAAGAGAAGTGTTTGGGAACAGGAGTCTGTATGCTTCAGAAAAGGTCTGGGTCAACCAGGATTGAGAGTGGATGCTAGGGGGAGACCAGGTGGCCCCACCAAGGAGGCTGTGCCATCGTTTGCAGTGTTCACCCAGGGTTGTGCTGTTCTTATCTACAGCATTCTGTTCTACAGTCTGAGAGCCAGAATGAGAAGCAGAACTGGAGAATATCCAGGATCCAAGACTGCTGCATATGTTTTGGTGGAAGTTTAAGTGGGTGACTGAAGAGTGCTTGGTAGGATGTCCTTCAGTGGCTGACTGTAGGCCTCAGGCCGGGCAAGAAGTCAAGGCAGCCAGAAGCCGACCGATAGAGTGGGTGTCTCTGCCTTTCTTTGCTCGTGTTATTTTATATATCTTGAGTAACAACTGAAAATGCAAACAAAAGGAGGAGGACTTTGGAATAAAGCAGACCAAATTCACATTCAGACACCATTCCTACTCACAGGAGGATCTTGAACAAGTCATTAAACCCCATTAGTTTGCTTTCTCCTCTGCTGTGTGGGGCTATTAATGCCAACCTTGTAGAATTTTCCAAATATCATCTGACATAAATGATGTGGTGCAGCTTATAAATAATAACACTCCCATACTATGCTGTTATTGACCCTGTGTTTGGGTATCTGGTTTTGTTAAGATTTTTATTTTCTTGATGTTTCAGTTAGCCATACTTGATCAGTATTTTTCCACAGAGTAACTGCATTTTACAACTTCAAAGTCTCATCTTATAAAAAGAGTTCTCAAAATGTCTCAGTACAAATTAATTTTTACATAATATCCATAAAAATGAAGACATGAAGACAGAGTTTTTGCTGCCTTTTTTTTGCTTTTTTGTACTTAGCATTCATTTATGTATTCTGAGGCTGGCTTCATTGGATACTTTTGTTTGATTTCAGTGTGCTCCAAATTATCTTTAGAAAGTATTTTCTCTTGACTCATTAGTGACTATAATAAATATTATTAGTTTATATTATATCACATCACCACATGTTAAATGATAGTATTAATTGTAAAATTATGTCTTTCTTCGTAAACATAAGCTTTCACTGACTTTCAGTTGTTGCTAGATTAGGAACTAATAGCAAAGAAAGTAAAGGAAGAAAGCAGCACTTATTTTATATCTACATTATATAAGAACTGTCTTAAGTGTTTAACATACCATATATATTTAATACTCATTACCTTAGGTGGTTATTAGTATATTTAAAACACGAAGAAATAGGCTCAGATGGATTAAGTGAATCTCTTCATGTTATGAGCCTAGGAAATGGTACAGACCACATTTGACCCTAAATTGTTCAGATTCAAGTTTGTATGCTTTCTCATACATGCCAGTTACTTTTATCATGAGTGCACAAGACTTGCCTTCTTGAATTTTGGAAGCCATTCTATCTGCAGCCTTTTTCCAAATAACCTCAAAAACCAAAGTGGGTAGAAGGGAGATGTCCTTTGGAATTGCATATCCCAAGGTAGAAAGAAGGTACTGAGTCAGTGCCTAGCCCGCTAGGAAAAGAGAGAGAGAGAGACAGCCAAGAGGTGAGGAGGGAAGACAGCCAAGAGGTGAGGAGGGAAGAGGTAAAAAGCAAAAGTTTTTGAGCAACTTCCTTATACCAGACTCTAAGGTAGACATCAGAACCTAGGTTAGGGCCAAATCTGGTGAAAATTCTTCAAGAGTGTTGGGACTAAAGAATCCTGAGAGTCATTCATTATTTTGCTTAAGTCTATGATTAGTCACTGTTCAACATTTGCTGAAGTCTCTTGGTGACAGAATGCTCTTCCCTTCAACAAACAGCTCATGCGGTTGTTGGGCAGGTGTGATCTACTTTGTTTTGGGGTAGGGCTTCTTTGCTGCTGCTATTGGGTGCCATTGAGTCAGGTCCAACTCATAGTGACCCTGATAAGGGTTTTCAATGGCTGTTTCGGAATTGTTTTCAAGAGCAGACTGCCACATCCTTCCCCCATTTTTGCAGAGCTGGGGATTGAACCCTGGTCTTCAGAAAGTGCAGGGCAGCTCTCTACCAACTGAGCTAAACCCCAGCCCCTACGGTATCCTTATGTTAATAATAATCGATTTAAGACCAACAGTTACTATATAAATGCCAATAAAGTACATGGCCTCTAATATTTACCCTAACTCTTAGTTAAGTAAATCCCTATACCACAAACATTTGGAGAGATTTGTGGTCATGTCCAGCCCTTACATTAATAAGAACCAAATCTAGATCTCTTTGGTTCTTTATTACACCAATCTGCTTGCCACATATTATATCCATTGACATTTTTTCTGAGAAGAAATCTGTGATATAGAGATGCATCATCAGGGACTTGGGAATTCTGAATGTTGGGCAATGAGATTGGAATACAGTTGGGGAGTGGGACACAGAAGAATGTTTAAATGAGAAGACATTGAAATGGCCTCCTGGCTATGAGATTTTTATCCATGAGATGACTGGAAATCATGAGTTATAAATATAACAATGCAGTGAAAATTGATGACTATTCCATGCTATATATAGGAGAAAATGAAATTTTATTTTTTAATGTTTGAATAACAAGGTACTTTCAGAGCTACCTAAAATGTCCTATAGGAATTCAATGAAGATGAATTATGGTAGGAAAAGTGCTACTATTTTCAGTTATTTTTAAAATTAACTGTATCCTAATTTTTAAAAACAGGGCTGGGATTTAGCTCAGTTGGTAAAGCACTGTGCTGCAGTCTCTGAGGTCTCGAGTTCAATTCCCAGCACCGCAAAAAATGGGAGAAGGGCCTGGCAATCCACTCCTAAGGCAATCCCAAAACAGTCAGCCATTGAAAACCCTATGAGGGTCGCTATGAGTCAGATACCAACTCGACAGCACCTAACAACAACAACAACAACAATTTTTAAAGCAATACACATTTAAAGGGGTTCTTGTCATTAATTCCAGATATCTTGTTGCTTGCATTAGAAGTATATTCTTTCAAATGCACATCTTGTGATATATGCTATAAAAGAACAATTAACTTAGAACAGAATCCAAATACCTATGACATATGAGAAAATGGATTATATAGAATAGATACTTTTTACAATTACTTGCACTAAAAAAGTCTATTAAATATTGTCATCCAAATGACTGAGATTTCAGTCTTTACTTTGCCCTTATTCCTGTGTGGCCCTGAACCAATAGCCGAATCTCTCTGGACCTTAGTTTTTTCACTTGTGGACTCAATTTAAAATCTACTGTATTGCATAGCTGTTAAGATTAAATGTCAATACTTGCGAAGTATCTAGCATGCTGTCACTATAAAGTATGACCACAAAAGCAGATAAGGTGAGCCAATTTTGTACATGAAAGAAAAATCTTATGAACTTAAAAGTTGGGACCAGATGTGTATATCTGTTTGGCTGTTTTCATACTACTTTATCATCTATTTAGTGAGTGGCCAGAAATGGCCTCATCCAAACACTATTGTGTAGTTTTTGTTATGTAGATAGAATCCTCTGACATATTTAGAATTATTAAGAATTTTAAGCAAAATATGTTTAATGTTATACTGATGCATATTTCTTTGATGATGAACATTAAATAAAACATCTAACTGAACTAAATAATTGAATTTTCAAAGCAATTTAGTGGTAGAAATTAGCAGTACAAAAAGCAATTTTTTCTGTCAGAGGAAATCATGACTAAACACATTTCTTTTTATAGTTAAAAAACCCAAAATATTCCTTGTGCTTCTGAGCCATGACATATCTAGCTTTAACATTAATTGTTATGTACTTGACTAATATGCACTTTAAATTATCATAGAAATCCTTTACAAAGGAAAACGATGAAAACTTGTGCCAATGACATTTTTTGAGCCAGAGTAGTTTCTATTTGAATATTCACTCTTCAAGAATGATTTTGGTTAAGTAAGTTCTCTAAACCTTTGTTTCTTTTCCTGAAAGATAGAGATAATAGTAGTACCAATTCATGGAATTGTTGTGATAATTAAGTGAAATAATACAGGGAAATGGTCCAGTTCATTATTTGGCTCAGTGTATAAGTATTAGAGGTGTATTATATTTCAAATCTGTATAATTGCACTGGAAAAACTATAAAAGAATTTCATTATTTTTCTACAAAAATTTGTTTTTAAAAAGGTAAATAATTATTACCTGATTATTTTTATAAATGTGAATAATTATATTTGAGTTTGATTAAAACCAAGTTTACCTGCTGGTAAGTTGCTTTTCTTCAGAATGTGTCTATACTTACTAAGAGATGGGGTTAATAGGCTAGAAGGAATAGGCTTATTCTGGAGGGTGCTGGCTTGTCATATTAGATTCTTTGTGATTGTACTGCTTCAGGGAAGGTAGCTGTACTCATACAATCACAGAACACAGTGCCATGTTCATGTACCTTTCCAGCAATATCCCTTACGGTTTTTAAAACAAAACCTTTGTAACTGATTAGGTTTCCTGTACTATACCTTTCATGCTGTTTCTGTAATTCTTTAGTTTTCCCTATAAATACAAAACACAGGCAGGGGGGAAAGGTAATTTTCATTCCTCCAGTTCCCCAAACTAAAAGTCTGAAAGTCAGTTTGAATTCTTCTATTATCCTTAACTCCAAGGTCTGCTCTGTGCTTAGTTTTGCTGATTGCATCTACTTAACATTTTTGAATCCTTCCCTCTCATTTACCTACATAGACACCATCCCAGACCCAGGTTAGGCTCTTGAACTGGATTCACCTTTTTAACTAACCATCTGCCTCAAATCTCATCTCCTCCATGCAGTAACCAGAAGGAATTTTCTATAACAAAAATGTGATACAACTAAAATTCCTTCTTTGCTTACCAGCTTTCACATTGCATGTAAAGGTGAAAAAAAGATGTTCAGTCATCAATAATGCAGCCCAGTCCCTTCATGGTCTTGCTTTTTTCTGTCCAGATGAGGAGTTGGGAGCTTGGGTTCTGGAGGCAGCAGACAGAGTTTTAAACCCTAGCTCTACCAAATATTTCAGCAAGTTACTTAATCTCTTTATGCCTCAGTTTCCTAATACATAAAACATGAGACTATTATGTGACTTGACTATTTTCAGAGTTAAGTGAGATAATGTTGTTGTTGTTGTTAGGTGCCGTCGAGTCGGTATTGACTCATAGCGACCCTCCCAGGGTTTTCAATGGCCGACTGTTTCGGGATTGCCTTGGGAGTGGGTTGCCAGGTCCTTCTCCCATTTTTGCCGTGCTGAGAATTGAACGCAGGACCTCAGAGACTGCAGTGCAGTGCTCTACCAACTGAGCTAAATCCCAGCCCCAAAGTGAGATAATACTTATGTATTTACCAGTGGGGCACATGGTAAGAGGTCTCAAATTTAGCATCTGTACTATTATTTCTCACGTCTTCCCTCTGTAAGTGCCCCACACATAGACAAAACAAAGTGCCTTCTATTTCCCCAAGTGATACTTTCTCTTGTTTTGCTTCCATGACTTTCTCTTCATTGTTTAATCTGCTTAGATTGTCACCAACTATCCCTGTCTTTCTCAACACCCTTGTCTCTCTGGCATATGCTGCTCACCTTACAGATTTAGCTCAAGGACATTTCTTATTGGCATATCCTCTGAGCTCCCCAGCCACAGAGGTGAAAACTGCTTTCTCTGTATCCCATTAGTAGATAGAGGTTGGGGGGAACATTTCAGGATTCTGACTGCCCAGATTCAAATCCTTACTTGCTATGTGCCTTTGGGCAAAATATTCCAATTTCTTTGAGCCCTAATTTTTACTTATAAATTTCTGTGAATAATAGGTTATATTTAATGGAGCTGTGTGAAGATTAAATGAGATAGTTTATGTAAGTGCTTAGGACAGAGCATAACATAGTAAATGCCAAAAACCACGATTCAATAACTATAATAAGTAACAGAATTTATTGTTCTTTCAGAGCACACATTGCATTATGTTATCAAGAGTCTTGTTTATGTCCACAAGTTTACACCTACTAGATCACTGATTTCTCTCAGACTACCTTTTCATTCTTGTGTTCTCTGTACTTAGTTTGGAAATTGCTCATTACAGATTTGTTATAGGAAAAATGGATGAATATTTCCATCAGTAGTAGTCACACTTGAACATTGGTAGGATTTTTTAGGCAGTATTAATGGAACAGACATCCTGGAAGACAGAAAGACATTCCATTTCAATAAAAAAAATTCCCATTAAGGTACCATCTCTTGGAAGATGTAGTGAATATCTTACCAGACCCTATACCTTCAAAATATCTATGTGCACTGCTAAATATGTGTTAATTATTGAATAAATAATGTACAGGTTGATTTCCCTTACTGAGGTTTATGGATTTCGAGTAAACAGATATTATTCCTGCTAATGATATCATTCCCAGTCCATGTGCAGTAATTTTTAAGTATGTTGTTATAAATACAGGCCAAGAACATGGTGAGAATGCTACTACAAAACCATTCCATGCAAATTATTGAAATCTTGTTCCATACTCTCTAACAAAACAATTATAATTTCCTGTAGTAGTTATTTTAGTAATTTTATTTTTTAGTGATGACTTCAGTTCTGTCTATAGTTCTTAAAAGTATATGCTACATTCAAGTGCCATATGCTAAACAGTTTTTAAAATGATATTCCTAAAGTTAAGCATTTGACATTATTATGATTCAGAGGTGTTTCCAATACTGTGTTTGCAATCACAATGAAAAAAGGCAGTACAACTTGAACCCAGAGAGCTTTGAATATAAAAAGTTCAAGGATCAAATCTTAACTCTTTAACTGTGCATTCTAGATATGTCATTTAGCCTATATGAATTCAGTCTCCTTTTCTGTGCAATGGGTCTGATAAGGCCACAGTCTACTCTGTGGGACTGATAGTGGATGTTTGGCCCTTGGAACACAACAGCAGGTTAGAAGAGGCAGCCATTGTCATTTTAAAGGGGAACCATTTTACCGCAGAATAACTATTTTATTTACTCTGATATGTATGCGTGAATTTCTCAATGGATGAAAGTATGTATACAGTAAAATATTGTATTTTATTTACTCTGATATGTATGAATGAACTTCTTAGTGGACAAAAGTATCTACACAATAAAATAGTGATTCTGCAGTAAAATGGTTCCCCTTTAAAATAACAATGGCTGCCTCTTCTAACCTGCTGTTGTGTTCCAAGGGCCAAACATCCACTATCAGTCCTACAGAGTAGACTGTGGCCTTATCAGACCCACTGCACAGAAAAGGAGACTGAATTCATATAGGCTAAATGAAGTTCATTCATACATATCAGAATACTAGAAGTCATTGCAAAGCCCAAGAGCAATGGGGTGAATAATTTAACCATTTTCTACATGTCAACTATTGATGAATTATATACCAGAGACAATTTTGGACCATACAAAATGTTCTTGGAAGCCAGTCCTAACCTAAGAATAGCTAAATCCATCTGCTCTCCTGGAGTTTTATTCATATTGCCCCTGCTTTGTATCACAAACCAAAATTTGGACTTAACTGATTCAAGATTAATATGTGATTTATTTTCTGGAAATAGAGATCAAAATCAGTGTTACATGCATGGATATTTGCTCTTCATTTTCTCTCAGCTAATGGTTTTAGAAGAAATATTTTAAAATTATACTTCATTTTCTCACAGAGCAAAGTAGGCCGGCTAAAATAAATTACAGAAGTTGTATCACAGAACGACAGAAGAAAGGACTGAGGCTAGTGTTCTAATGTTGTCATTCTGTTAGGATGCCTTAGTTCCTTAGTCACCAAAAAGATACACACAAAAAACTACCTTGGAATGATGAGAATATTATGTGAATTCAATGAGACTGATAGTAGGAAACAGAACTACTGCATAAAAACTACTTTTCTTATGAGTAACAGTTGTAAAGCTCAATTCTTCAATTCTTATCATTGTACAGTTGACTTAAGTGCTCACATGAGCATGTTTGCACATCTACAGTGTTTTGTATCCTCACATCATAACGTGACCCTGACTCTTTAAGGATTATTTTCTTGATGAGAATACTCAGCTGTAGATCCAGGTCAGGCTCTCCTCCCTTTTTTCCTTCTTTCCTTTCTCCAATACTTCCTTGGTTCTTACATTGTGGTAGGCACTGTGGCAATTAGGAATAATACACATAGAGATGAGTAAGGGACAGTGTACCCTTAGTAGGCTTGTGATCTATGTGAAACCACCCACTTAAAGCAATTACACTTGGCATGACAGGTACTGGAGCCATGAGCAAAAGGACCATGGGAGCATAAAGTTAAATTTCTGGTTTGGGAATGTCATGGAGAAAAATATGAGCATGTATCTTGAAGAATGAGTTAAAGGTGCCCAGATGAGTAACAAAGAGCATGTCAGGTGGAAGGATCAGTATATTAGATGCTGGGTTCTAAATCTGTGTGGACCTTTAGAGAATACTGCAAAGTCCCATATGGCAAGAATGCAATGCTCTGAAAAGGGACTGAAGGGAAATAAGTAGAGATGGTGAGGGTCAGGTTGTGTAAACCACGTGAGGGAATTTGATCTTTCTTCTCTAGGCAGTATAAGTCAATGGAGTTCCTGTACCTTAAGAATGCCTCAGTTTGTTTTTAGAAATAATTTTATTACTTTATTTTCAGTACTAAGGGATTGAACTCAAGGCCTCACACATGCTACGCAAATGTCTACTACTGAGCCATACCCACAGCCTCTTTTATATTTTTAATTTTGAAGCAGAGTCGCTGCTAGTTGCACGTGTCTCCGGACTGGAATTTGTCATGCTCTTACCTCAGCCTCTTGAGTAGCTAGAATTAGAGGTGTGCATCATAGTTCCTGACCACTTTTTTTTCTAACACATGTGGAGCATGAATGGGCTACTATAGAGAAGTGCTGGTAGCAAAAAACTATTGTAAAAAATGTAGCAGAGAAAATAAGAGTTCACAATAAATTTTAGGATACTGAATTCTCCCTTGGGCCTCAGTTTAGCCATAACAACTCAAATTTGGCTTCCATACCACCTCATTACATGTCAATACTTCAGGATGTCCTGATGAGCTGAGTTGGCAACAGAATAATCCCAGTTAATATAGAACATGGCTGTATCTAAACATTAATCACAGAAGCAACCAACAAATTGGCTATACTGAAATGGAAATTGTACCTAAAAGTTAATAAGCCTACACATGTGCAAGTTATAAATGTGTCTTTCCATATGAATTAATGGACATGGTAACACTACTTAACAAGAAGTTTTGAGAATTGCCTATGTGAATATGGTATGTGTAAGACATTCTTAGAATGACTTTCAGACCACTTGAAGAACTAGGGAATCTATGGGCATTTCTGCCAGAATAAAGGCAGTTAACACAGTGGGTCAAGAATATAGGGTCTGCAAGTTCTCGTTGTAAGCACTTATTTAATATGAAACTTTGGTTAGGTTATGTAACTTCTCTATTTGTCAACTTCCTGGCTAAGTTGTAGTGAAAATCAAATGAGATAAACTACATGTAAACTACTTAGCTTATTACTTTTAATGATGTTAACTATTATTACTATCATTATTGTATGCCATATAAAGTTTCAGGGGATCTGACCCACTCTAAATGCAATGTAGTTGCCAGTAGGCCTGAGAAAGACCCATTATGAATATGAAAGCTCCTTTGATGGTTCTTAATACTTGTTTAATTCGAATGTAAATTATCCCTAGTAAACCTTCAGTTTATGTTTACTTTTTGATTTATTTAACCATGCATTGAACCTAGGGCAAGAAAAGCCCTGATTGTAGGTTAATGTTAACAATCAGATTTTTTTCAATTTAAAGTAAATCTAAAGGAATATATCAGGTATAAACTGAGAAATTGAAGCAGAGATTTTGTTGTTGTTTTTTTGTTTTTAAGAGTTGAAGATGTGTGATTATAGACAATGAAATGAATAGTTATGCATTTCTAGCTCCAGGGAGGGTAATAATGGACAGATACATATTGCCAGCATTTTCAAAAGTACTTAGCTAATGACCAATTATGACTAATTATGGAGATAGTTGTATTTTTACAGCTTGAAAAGGTAATATGTTTTGCATAATATGCCAAAGTAAAAGCTTATTTAAAAGACCAGGATGTAGGAAAGGAAGACATTTAAAAAATATATCTGAGTGAGTCCTGAGCTCTGAGAATTTTAAGTAGGCTTGTATTCATTAATTCATCTGTTGAGCGCCTACACATGCTGCATACTGAACACGATGCTATTCACTGAAGCTAAAAGCATGTTCTTAGTTTGGTGGTGGAGATGATCATGCAGTATGTACTAGCAGAGGTCTGTAAAAGGTGCTGCGTGTGGAGAGAGAAAGCCACCAAAGGGAGCTGAAAAGCAGAGATGTCTCATTGAGATCAACTTTTTTAGGTTCCACAGATATAAATGAGATCATATAGTATTTATCTTTCTGTGCTTGGCCTATTTCACTTAGCATATTCACAAACTGCTAGAAATTTGCTTTGCTAATATTGTGGGATTCTGGGGGAGGGAGAAGTTATAGGAAATGAGTCCAAAAAGGGAGGCATGGCTGTAGTGGATGATTTTGCATGCAGTACTAAATTGACTGGATTTCTAAAAATAATACTTACTTCAAAAGTGGAGATATTTAATAATAAATGCACAATTTATACTCTTAAATACTGGAGTGTTATATATACATACATATA
>VMDO01008109.1:0-86227 GCA_007922755.1 Pedetes capensis | reverse complement strand
GAGGGGGGGGAAGAAGAGAAAATTAAAGACAAACACCAAGATTATAATCACAATCAGCCTCAATTCAAAGCTCACAGAATCACCTACTACATAAGATGTATTCTAAGTAAAATGTGGTCATTCATGAGTCAATTATTTAACTTGATCTCTTCAAAGAAACCTATTTTAATGGCAGAAACAAGGGCGTAAGCTTCCCTTTAAGCTTTTTCAAATCAATATTTGTAAATCATGTGTCTGTTTCCTAGGAAACTAAGTAGGTAATACCTACAGAAAGAAAACTCTACCAGTGTCATTTTCCTTTTATGCTTGGCTCACACACAGTTACTGCTTGGAAGAAAAAATTATCTTCTAGTATCACTGAAAATCACAATAAAATGAGAAAGGAGATAGAATGCCAATTTCTCAGTCTGCCCCTTTGCCTAAGGTATGACCGAGCAATAAACAGAACGAAAGCCTGCAGAGAGCTCCAAAAAGCTGGAAGTGGTTTATGCTCTAGCTCAGAAAGTGCCGGACACAGTGCATGGCATTTTGAGGCAAAGGGATTTAAAACCTGGATTTGTTAGAAACATCAGGTCAGATATTTCTGAATTCAAAGTCCAGATCTTTCTCCATTGGATAAGTTTGCCTCCCCAAACCACAATTTCCAAATCTTAAAATTCACATTGTGGAAACATGAATACAGTTTTCAAATGAATATGAAATACTAGTTTTTAATAGACTCCAAATGAGACATTCAAAGATGATAAAACTAGTACTTTTTAAAGGACTTTATGACAAGTTTCTTGTCTGAGTTTTCATCTTTGAGAGTATGCACAGGGACATAGCACTCTTAGATGGCTTAGTGGACTGTGGCTTCTACAAACATCTGCAAACAACCTTTCAATTCTGAGAAAGGGATTGTTTTATATTGTTCATCTTTACTGGGCCACTACCCAAGCTTGCTCTGAATTCCTTTTTATCAATAACCAAATATAGAAAGAAAACTGAGGCATTAATCACAATATGGTTGAATTATACATGTGAATATACCGTTCATTTAAAGGGATCCCAATTTTTAAAGACCATTATTATCAAATCACAGTAAGTTGAATCACATCACAATTCTGGCCCAAAGATCCAAAGACTATATATGCTGCTGAGATTTGCTACTCAACCAGACTCAGAGACTACATCCCAACATTTTTAACACATTTGAAAGTTTAAGTGTTTTCCCAAACATTTAACTACACAACATGTTTTAAAAATATAAATGTTATACATTTATTCATGTGTCTTTATGATTTAAATGCCTGCAATTGCAAAGCAATTTTTCCTAAGCAGCATCTCATTAGTCTCCATACTACAGATCCCCAACTCCACAAATTACTCCTCCAAATATTTTTTTAAATATTCCTTTTGACTTACAGGTGTACCTACTGGCCCACCAAGCAGATAATCAGAATTCAAGTTTCAATTCTCTCCTTCTAATGATACAAACAAATCCAAAAAAAGAAGATAACTAAAAAATGGCAACAAACAGCTAAATTTTTATAGGCTGTAGTTAGCCTGCATCATGAAGTAGATGTTTTAGACACTGCAGCAGTAATTTTCATACGCTGACTCCTCTGTACCCTTCACCACCTCATGGAATCTCAGAAATCCTGATTCCAGGAATGTAACCATTTAGCCATAATACTAAAGGCAATTCAGATTTTCTGTTTATCATACACATTATAGCTGAACTCATCCTGCAGCCATACCACTGTGGCGTCCGATCCTGTCAGATCTTGGAAGCTAAGCAGGGTCAGCCTGATTAATACTTGGATGGGAGACCACGTTGGAACACCAGGTGCTGTAGTCTTGGGAGAAGGACCCGGAAGCCCACTCGCAAAGAACAATCAGCCATCGAAAACCCTATGAGCAGCAGAAGAACTAACAATAGTGTTTCGTCTGTTGTAGGTAGGGTCGCTATTAGTCAGACACTGACTCAATAGCACCTAACAGCAACAACACAGCTGAACTCACTGCTTAGAATACTGTATGACATACAAGACAGGACCTTGCACATGTTTCTATTAAGTGCTAAAAATGATCTAGGGCGCTGCTCCACACTCTCTGAGGCCCCAGGTTCCATCCCTAGCACTGCAAAAATGGGAGAAGGATGTGGCAATCCACTCCCAAAGCAATCCTGAAAGATAATCAGCCATTGAAAATACTATGAGGGTCACTATGAGTCGACCCAACTCAACAGCAACTAACAACAAACAACAAAAATGGTCTAAGTAATTACTAACCACCCGTATTGCTGACCTTCTTGCAAAAATGGAGTGTTATAAATTATTAGTCTAATCTAATAAATCTAATCTAATAGACTAATTATTAGTCTAATCTAATAAGAATTATAACTATCAGCACCACAAATTCAGAAGCACCACAACCTTAGAATGAGAGCCCAGAGAGCTAAATTCCTATCTGGGTTCCTGGCTTTGCCAAACTCAAGCTCTATAACCTAGAGTAAATTACTTTATAATTTATCTACAAAAGAAAGAAAATTTCTAAAGCTCCTTCAAGTGTCTGTGACTCTAGGTCTAAATAATGAATAGCTGCATCCAACCTCACACATGTATTTTAATCTAAGGTAGGAACTCACAGTTCCCAGATATTTAGCCAATACCACAAGAAAGAATTATATAAAGCCTTGATGACTTTTGTTTTCAAGTTTTTTATGCAAAGAGTTTTCATAAGAGGCTTAACATTTTTTAGAAGGAATTTTGCTGCCTAGTTTAGGTAGTGTTTAACTATTATATAATTATATTAAAAATATAAACAGGTTTAAACAAACAAGTAAACAAGTTCACGTGGAACACTTTGTATTTTAAAATCCTTAAAGGGCTAATATATTATATTTCCCAGATCTTGTTTTATAACACAAAGCAAAGTTTAACTGTGTGAAGGTTAAGAGGGGTTTTTTTGTTTTGTTTTGTTTTGTTTTGTTTACTCATTTCTGTTACTGGACTTATGTGCATAATTATCACTATAGAAATTATTTTAGAGAAATCACTTTGCTCTGCCCTACACCAATCCCCATAAGCATATGATCCCTTTATAATACAAAATCTCACTGTCTCCGAAACATGACTTATCACCCTACAACCAAGAAGGCTTTCTCAATCCATCCTGTTAAAGTGCCAGTCTTACATGCAGATCCTGCAACTCTCACAGCATTCTTTTAGCTAGTCTTACACCAACTCACAGTGGCCCTTTGTACAATAGCAAGAAATAATTCCCAGCACTGTGCCACCCAGCACTATTGTCAGTGCTTCTCTGCTATTTATACAGTTTTCAATGGCTTATTGTTTCGGGAGAGGGCTGCCAGGTCCTTCTCCCAAGCCTATGACAAAGATGCATATACTCAGACCTAAATACCAAATATTTCCTTCAGTAGATCTTAAAAGACAGTCCAGGTTACTAGGGATGTACCTCTGTAATACCTTGCTCCTCTCACTTTGTAAAGCTTGTCCTACATGACTTAGTAGTCTCACCACTAGGCAGTTCTATATGTGTGGAGTCTGTGTCTATGTTCTTCATGCCTGCAATAGACCTAGCATGATGCCTCCACACAGGGTGAGCATTCATTTACAAAAAAAGTTGACATAAACTGAAAATGAATATAATATGTCAAAACAACTACTGCAGTATAAAATGGTACCTGATTTAAATTTTACCATAAAATGTCAGTGTATTTTCTTCTCAGCAACATCCAAGCACATGAAGTAGTGAGAGAAAAGGAAAATGGCACCCACAGGGAAGCCAGTCCAACAGCACTAAGCACCAGCTGCAGGGGGAAACACCACAGTGTGGAGGTGCAGTGGCAGCTACCATTGAAGACCAAGAACAACATTGAGCACAGGCACTGATGAGGAAACAAAGGCAGACAGGACACTACATGGCAGACAAGTAAAAGTGAGGAAAACAAACAAACATTCTAAAGACAACAATAGCCAAGCTTCTCACCACTGCAGCAGGTATTTACAGACGTAACAAGTGACAGCTAGTGAGAACCCTGACATGCTAGAACAGAAGTAGAAATGCAGGTATGAACTTCCAGTATTCAAAAGCACACATACAATCCAGGTGTGTGACTTATGCCTGCAATCCTGGCATCCCAGGAAACAGAGGTAGGGTGATCACAAGTTCGAGGCCAGAGACAGACTGTGTAATTTAATGAGACCTTGTCTCAAAATCAAAAATCAAAAATGGGCTGAGGGTGCAGCCCAGGAGTAGAGCACTTGAAAAGAATGTGCAAGGGCCTGGGTTCAACCCCCAAGTACCACACACACACAAAAAAAAAGTACAAACACAGACATAGGCATAGCTATTGCTGTACACATTTATGGAGTTTCTGGTTGACCCCTGAGAGGGCCTAGTAAATATGAGCACACAGAGTGCTCACATTTTAGTTTCTATATACCTTTCTTCACTAAAAGGAAGCAAGGTTATTTGAAGAAACAGTATTTGCTGTTAACAGGCCAGGCAAGGAAAGCACAAGATGAATCTGGAACTGCTTACTGTCCCGCAAAAGGAACTGGTCAAAGATTAATGAGAACTAGAGCCACCCTGAAGGGGTTTCCACTCACCAAATGTAGTACAACATGAGCATCCAAATAAATACAAAGCTGGGAGCAGAGGCATATGCCTATAATCTCAGAAACTCGAGAGGCACAGGCAGGAGGATCACAGGTTTCAAGGCCAGAGAGGCCCTGCACAGTTTAGTAAGACCCTGTCTCAACATAAAAAGTAAAGTATGGGCTAGGAGTGCAATTTAGTGGCAGAGCACTTGCAAAGTATATGGAAGACCCTGGGTTCAATCCCCAACTATCACAAAAAAATTAAATTAAATATTATGAATAGAAATAGGCTATAATTCATTTGCCTGCAACAGTACCTGTTGCCATCCGATCCTGTCAGATCTCAGAAGCTAAGCAGGGTCAGGCCTGGTTAGTACTTGGATGAGAGACCGCCTGGGAATACCAGGTGCTGTAGCCTTGGGAAAATGACCCAGCCACCCACTCCCAAAACTCAATCTGCCATTGAAAACCCTATGAATAGCAGAGAAGCTCTACAATAATGTTTCAACTGCTGTACATAGGATCACTATGAGTTGGACATCGAATCCATGGCACCTAACAACAACATAATTCATTTGGTAAACTAGGAATCTGTAATGCAAAATATGAAAAACAAATGAGGGAGAAGGAAAGATCTCTTCCATAAAGTTGTTGTTGTTGTTAGGTGACGTCGAGTTGGCATCTGACTCATAGCGACCCGCTGTACAACAGGGGATACACTATTGTCAGTGCTTCTCTGCTGTTCATAGGGTTTTCAATGGCAGATCGATTTTTGGGAGGGGGTTGCCAGGTCCTTCTCCCAAGCCTACAGCTTCTGGTGTTCCCAGGCAGTCTCCCATCCAGGTACTAACCAGGCCCGACCCTGGTTAGCTCCAAGATCTGACGGGATCGGATGCCACAGGGATACCGCTGCAGGCCTTGCATAAAGTAGGTTCCAGCAAAAGGAATGAAAGAAAATGAATCTCACTATTTGGCAGCTATCACAGTGGTAGCTGATGCAGGCAGGGTCGTCACTGGAGAATAAGCTTGATAGATGGAGTTCTGACAAGGAAAAGGACATTGGTGTAACCTCGCATTATCCCGTCTGATAAGCCTACAGGAGAAACAGTACCTTTACCAAGGGAAAACCTGGCAGACACCAAGAGAAATGGTAGATCCAAAATAACATCATGACTGGCTGAGGGTCATCTAACAGCATCACAGACAAGGGCTCTTTAAAACCATGGAGGACATCACAGGGAATGAGTGAGGAGACACTCTAGACCGGACAAGTATCAAGAGCTATGACCACCAATTGCAATTCTCAGATGAGCTCCTGACCAGAACAGAAGATAGCGTTAAGACAGTTGGTGAAATCAGATTAAGGTTTGTGGATTGGATAGGTTGGGCCACATCAGTGTTGACCTTCTGACAAGGAACCCTATATTGTGGTTAATATATGTGTTCTTTCCCCCCACCTTCCTCTTCCTCTTCCTCCTCCTCTCCTTCTTCCTCTTCTCCTTCTCTTTTCTTATTTTTTTTTGCAGTCCTTGGGGGCTGAACCAGGACCTTATACATACTGTGTGAGCGTTCCACCACTGAGCTGCATCCCAAACCCCTTTTTTACTTTTTATCTCGAGATAAGGTCTCACTAAATTGTGGAGGCTGCCTCTTGCAGTCTTCCTGCCTCTGCGTCCCAAGGCAATGTACATGTGTTCTTCTTTGGACAAAGACACACAAAAGTATCTGTGTATGATAGGTATAATGTCTAAAGCTTGCTCTCCAATGTTTCACTGGAAGACCTATCATAGTAAGTGAGGTATAATAGAGCAAATAAGGTGAAATGATGAGTTACTTGTACAACTTGTTTAATTTCAAAATGTTTGAGCTACAATACTATCAAATAAAGTATAAAGCTTGTATATAACTTACTAACACAACCTGCATGGCATTAGTTTATATAATGAATCAAAAACAAATGATAGTTTATTAGAAGTACATACGGTCAGCTAAACCTGATATTTTAATAGACTCTAAAAAGTAAATTTAGATGAGCACCAACTTCCAACTGGAATAATTACCTTTCCAAAAATGAGTTAAAAGTTTATTTTATTCTTCATTAAAATACAAACACATCCCAGCATATACAGAATAGGAAATTTACCAGATGAGGTGTTTTGAGGGCTAGTGAGTCATCTCACTTGGACATATTTTTAGTGCATTATTTCAGTGATTTGTACATTTTGTTTCTAGTCAGTTTAGAGTAGTACATCACTATTCCTCTGTGGACAGATAGAGCTATTTGGTGAGTGATTAAACTCATGCTCTGCATTACCGACATTTATTCCACCATAACTTTGCCAACTGAGACTTCTGCGCATAGGCATAAATTGAGATTTATAAAGATGCTTAAAGTTCCAAAATTTCTTGACTTACATAATCTCAGAACCATTAAAGTTTAAGTGGTATTTGCAGCCACAGCACCCTGGCATCTGAACCCACCTGATCTTTGGAAGCTAAGCAGGGTCAGCCTGGTTAGTCCTTGGATGGGTGACCCCTGGAAATACCATGTGCTACAGGCTAGGGAGAAGGACTTGGCAATTTACTCCTGAAACAATCCACCATTTAAAACCCTATGAATAGCAGAAAAGCACTGGTAATAGTGCCAGGCATGGCACAGCGTCGGGGAGTATTTTGTCTGTTGTACAGAGGGTCACCATGAGTCAAACCTGACTAGATGGCACCTAACGATAGCAACAACAACAACAACATCATACAGTGTAAGTGAATGTGTTTATCCAAAGCTATGAAAGGCCAAGACTCAAATTTTCTTGTTCAAGCCAGATGTCATGTTTACTGTATCTGTCTTGGTCCTCTTATTTCAATGAATGGTATCCCTATTTTTCCGGTCTCACAAACTGAAAATATAATGTTGCTTGAGCTACATACAAGAGTCAAAAATATTCTATCATGAAAACTTTTCCCTAATTTAGTATTTAAATTCATATATACAGCTAATTACATCTGACAACCTCTAAGTTCATTAGATTTATTTTAAGGAACAATAGAATAGCAATAGAAAATAGGAAACCAAGAGACTAGTGACCAGGAGATAAAATATATAGTGTGCAGACTCTCCATCTTAAAACTTACCCTAGTAACCATTACCAAAGTGGGTTAGGTCCCCTTTATGCCCTACACTGCTGTACCTGCAGCTGTACCTCTATGGCGTCTGATCCCTTTAGATCTTGGAAGCTAAGCAGGATCAAGCCTGGTTAGTACTTGGATGGGAGACAGCCTGGGAACACCAGGTGCTGTAGGCTTGGGAGAAGGACCTGGCAACCCATTCCCCAAAAAACAATCAGCCACTGAAAACTCTATGGAAAGCAGAGAAGCACAACAATGGTGTTTTGTCTGTTGTACAGAGGATTGCTATGAGTCTGACACCAACTCAACCCCACCTAACAAGAAAAACAACTCTTATAAAATACCAGAGTTTATTTTTCCTCTTTAACTCTTTGCTCCATTCATATGAATTTAGTTACTTTCTGAAATTACTTGTTGAGTCTGTCTTTTCTTTTAAATCATAAACTTCACTGTCCACAGTAGGCTGGGTCACTATTATATTCATCTATCCTCCCAGGCCAAGCACACCAAAAGTCAATGACTGTTTCACTGCTAGTAAGAGAGGTCTGCTCTCCAACTAAATAAAACAAGGACAGCCTACTGTGGAAGCCCACATCTGTCATCCCAGCCTTCAAAAGGCTGAGACAGGCGGATTGCAAGTTCCAGGCCAGCCTGAGCTATACTGCAAGACTTTGTCTCAAATAAAACCAAAAAGTAAAAATAAATAAGTAAATAAATAAAATGATGTTTACTGGAGGACAGTATCCCTAAACTTTTTAAGTAATTTGAAAAGAATTATTTAACTCTGATGGTCTATAAGAAATAACAGGAGATACACTATCAAGAAAATATTGACTTATTTAGCAACTTCAGAATTCTAAAAACAGAAATATTTTCTAGAAATAAAACAGGTTTTATACCTCCAAAATAGAAAAGTATTTTGTCCCTAACTATCTGTAACTTAATCATAGCCTATTTGCTTAAATTTTTAAAAAATAAATTTGATTAATGAAGGAAAATGAGCAAAGCTAAGAAAAATAAATCCCCCTGCTATTATATTTGAAGTAGCCTAATAAAGAGCATCATACAACACAGAGAATAATTTGTCATTACTGTAATCCCCCTTATCCATGGGATATATGTTCCAAGACTCCCAGTGAATGTCTGAAACTTCAGGTACTAATAGTGCTAACCTTGTAGATACTAAGTATCTTTCTATATATACACACCTATAATAAAGTTTAACTTAGAAATTTGGCACAGTAAAAGATTAACAACTAATAAAATAGAACAATTATAATAATATGCTATAATAAAATTGTCAACCAATATGACTATACTTTTGGGGGGACATTATTGGATAAAATAAATGTTATTGAATACAAGCATTATAATACCGAGACAGTATGAGAAGATGTGATAATGGAGATAGCTAAGCTAATTAACCTGTGGGCAGGTAACACATAGAGCATGGATACACTGGACAGTGGGATGATTCATGTCTCAAGCAGAAACGGATCAGCATGAGATTTTATCATGCTACTTAGAACAGTGCACGCAATTTTAAAGTTATTTGTCTGACTCAAACTACAGAGAGTAAAATCATATATAAGGGGCTACTACTGTGTTGAGGTTTGCCTACAGCTGTACCACCCTGGCATCTAACCTTGTCAGATCTCATAAGCTAAGCAGGGTCAGGCCTGGTTAGTACTTGGATGGGAGACTGCCTGGGAATACCGGGTGCTAGGGAGAAGGACCTGGCAGCCCACTTCTGAAACAATCAGCCACTGAAGTCCCTATGAATAGCAAAGAAGGCAGGCACAGTGTCATCTAGTGTTTTATTGTAATAAGGTAGCTATGAGTCGAAAGTGACTTGAGAGCATCTGAAAACAGCAACATGTTGTAGGTTGATCTAGAAAGCAAGAAATAAAGTTGAGAAGTAAAGTAGGGGAGATAAAGGAAGATAAGAAAGGCAAAGAGTATTTCCTTAAAGAATAAATTCATATGGAATGGGATGCAATGCACAGGCTGACTTCTTGGGTTGCCTCACCAAATGCACAGGTGGAGCACACAGTCTTAGTTGGCTCTCAGTCTGAACAGGTTAGCCTAAACAGACCTTGAGATGGAGAATGTTTTCCATGAAAGGACAAGGTGCTTATCCAAGCAATTCCATGCTCAAGCACTATAAATAGAAGAATAAAAATTAAAACACACCATGCCTAATTATTCCCAAAGGAGCAGAGGAAGAAGGCTTTTATAAAGTGAGATGAAAAATATTTTTCATACCAAGTGTAACAGAGCAGAGGGAGGACTTAAGCTCAGCCACTGATCTTTTCAGAATCATCTCTTATTATAATAAAATTAAGGTAGCTATGAGATGGCAATTTCTTGTCAGCTTTAAAAAGACATGGTGTATTGATTTCTCAAACTTGACTGAGCCCCTTCTCCACATAGCTTGTCCCATAGTAACTTGGAATTCAACGCTATTTATAAAGTACTGTCCCTGTCCCCAAGGCACTCACTGTCAATGATATTTTCATCATCCTATTTGATACTTACTGTCTACACGCTTTTCTATGGATAGGAATGTTTTCAGAGTCTTAAGCAGGGACCAATCCAAAATAATGGTACATCTGTCTGTACCAATTTTTAATTGGACATTCTAGACATTAAAAGTGAATTCAATTTTTTAATATTTAATTTTCTAAAATGTTCATTATTTTAAAGTTGGTAAAAATAATGACTAGTATACTTTGCTATAAGAAATGAAGTGTCTAACATAATAAAACTGAGATTCACTTAGCATTTTGTAACTGAATTCCAACTTCTTTTACTTGACATTACATTTCAGGATACAAATTATTTAAAATATTTGTAAATGTTCATCTTACTGATAAGCAATAATGATCTACTTCATATGTAATACAAGTATGAACTCTGTTCCTAGGAATTCTGCACTATCATTATCAAGACAGACTATGAATTAAATAGTAGTCAGCAAATCTGCCAAGAAAGCAGATGACTGCATTAGCTTGACAGATGACTATTAGACACCTGGTCCAACACAAGTACCATTAGGTTATTTTGTTTGATCTGCAAAGATGGCAAGATATATAGCAACTCAAATCTCTCTCCACTGTCCATATAATACATCCAAGCCAAATACTTCATGGAATATTTTGTTATTCTTCCTCTGTACTATCACATTAAAATATTTACAAGACAGGTGGTTCCAATTCAAAATAGCTCAAAGGAAGAAAACACTAAAGATGATGTCTTTGTTCATTTGGGTGGCTATAACAAAATATCTTAGTCTGGGTAATTTATAAACAATAGAAACTTATTTCTCACATTTCCAAAGACTGAGCAGTCCAAGATCAAGTTTCCAATAGATGTTGTATCACACCTGGTGAGGGCCAGTTCCTTGTAGATGATGCCTTCGATGTATCACCACATGATGGACTGGACTTAAAGGGTACAACCTCTATTATAATGTCACAAATCTCATTTATGAGGCTCTTTTCTTTATGACTTAATCATCTCCCAAAGTCACCACATATTAAAACTATTGCAATAAGGATTAAGTTTGAACATGTAGGGAAGATTGGGGTAGGGGAGACATGCCTGTATTCAAGGTTTGGTTTCTAAAAATTCTATAAGGTAGGGTCTCTATGCAATCAATTTTTCTCCAAACTTTGCAATCAAAAATTGCAACAGCTGTATCACTTAGTGATAAAAAAGAAACAAGTTGAACTTCAAGATAATAATTCTATGGAAATAACAATGAAAAGGAATGTCAACTCATCCCTTTCTTAGATCATCATGTTCTACCAAGCATGAAGAGATTTGTGCTTGCTCTTTCTGTCTGTCTCTATACACATGAACACACTCACACCCCACATTAAAGAACAAAAAGCAGCTTAGAGAGAAAAGTCACACATAAGAAACTAGAAATCAAGGAAAGCTACGCTAAACCCTTACAGCTTATCCTATACTTGAAGGATGGTGTGTGTAAGATAAATCCCAGCCAAAGCTTATAAGGAGTAAAGAGAAGAAAGAGAAAGTGGAAAGTGACCTTCAAATTCTAGTACCCACAAGTGGTAAAGACAAAAGCTATGTATCAAAGATTCAGGAGATATACGCAATCTAAAGCAAAAAATTTACTTAATCATGAGATATATTAGACAATTACCTTGGAAGCAAAATTTGGGCTATATACTGTACATATAATCCTTTAATTTCCATTCTATGAGATTGCTAGCTAAATTTCATTGTACTATTATACATCTTTTTTAAAAAATACTTTGCTTTTTCACTTGTGGTATTATTCAACTTCTTTATAAGGAACTAAATGCATTACAGATACTTAATACCAGAGATCACAAAATACCTCCTAAGTTATTTTCATGGGAGAAGGGCCTGGCAATCCACTCCCAAGACAATCCCAAAACAGCCATTGAAAACCCCATGAGGGTCGCTATGAGTCGGATACCGACTGGATGGCACCTAACAACAACAACAACAAGTTATTTTCATGCATGTTACTCACCTTTATGAATACAGTATATGATCATGTTCTCTGCAGTAGGAATAATGATAATTTATCCATGTCTATATCATTCTGGCTTTCTTAGATTCTTTGGACCAACTTTTTAAAATGCTATTATCACATCAGAAGATCACTGTATTCCTACTTACCTCAATTGTTCTACAACTCCTTCAAAAACTCTAAAATGTGTGTTTACATATTGGCTTTCTTTAAGAACTAAGTAAAACTCTTCAGGAGCAAAAGACAAAAGTTAACACAGTTACATCAAAATTTAAACAGTAAATACACTGTTTTCAATTATACATGTTGTTGTTAGGTGCTGTCAAATCATGTCCAACTCATAGTGCCCTTCATAGGGTTTTCAATGGCTGGCTGTTTTGGGATTGCCTCGGGAGTGGATTACCACATCCTTCTCCCATTTTTGCAGTGCTGGGAATTGAATGGAGATTCTTGAACAAGGGACAGAAGCCATGGAAAAAGAACCCAGAGATACTGGGGGCTGAGGCAGGGGAGAGGAATAGGGGCACAGATGGGACCCTGGGAGGAGAGGACTAGCTACTAGGAAAATGGGAACAGATGTGAAGATTTGTGTGGGAATGTTTCTTGCTGAGCATAAATTATTAGGAAACATTCAAAATATAGCCAAGAGAGCTAATAAGGACCATTTGGTTACAGCCTATAACCATCATTTTTGAAAGTGTTTCAGAGGTAGCCAAAGAGTAAATGTCCAAGCAAGTGAAAACTGTGAAGCTTAATAAAGATTTAAACCCAAAGAAACCAAGTCTAAAGAATCTCTGAAAGAGCCGGGCGTGGTGGCACATGCTTGTAATCCTAGCGGCTCGGGAGGTGGAGGCAGGAGAATCGCAAGTTCGAGACCAGAGGCAGTCTGCGTAACTTAGTGAAACTCTGTCTCAAAAAGTAAAAAAAAAAAAAAAAAAAAAAAAAAAAAAAAAAAAAAAAAAAAAAAAAAAAAAAAAAAAAATGGGCCAGGGGCGCAGCTCAGTGGTCCAACACTTGTAGAGAATGCAGGTGCGAGGCCCTGGGTTCAACCCCCAGTACTTAAAAAAAAAAAAAAAAAAAAAGAATCTCTGAAAGAGGAGCCACCAAAATATTCAAAATTGTTTCTAAAAAAGGGAGATAAAACCAACTTTCTCCAAAAGGGAGATGCTGTTCACTGCTCATATACAGGACCAGTACAGGATGGAACTGTTTTTGATACTAATATTCAAATGAGTTAAAAGAAGAAAAATGCCACGCCTTTAATTATTAAGGTTGGAGTAGGTGAGGTTATCAGCAGATGGAAAAGCACACTCTCTCAGGTGAGTAAAGGCGAAAGGCTCGACTAGAGACTGATCCAGAACACGCTTCTTTATACAAAGAAAGGACAGCCTGATGCCAAAACTCCACCAAATGCAAAGCTCATTTTTAAAGAGGAATTAGTGGATACTGGTTGAAATAACAGCACTTCAGATCTAAAGACATCAGTAACATGATAAAACTTGGCCTTGAAACTTATGTAACTAATTAGAGCTTGTTACAACTGTAAGAGAAGAGTCAAGTGGAAACTTCAAGGAGTTTAGTTAAGACGTGTATATTTGATCCTAACTTTTGAGAAATGTAATCCCTTATAAATTCCTGAAATCTAAAATATTTTACTATAGCTGTGTAAGATATTGGTTAAAGAGAACTATCTTACCTTATACCTCTTGTTATAAACTAAAAAGCTTCAATAAAAATTCAGACTGTCAAAAAACAAAAATGAAAATCATTAAGAATAAGAATACTTTTAACCACTAAATGGAAACATTAAAAATATATTAGCTTTAAGTTTCTGCTAAATTTGAAAACAGCCAGAGAATTGCTGAAGGTACCTATGAATATCAATCTTGACTTTAAAAGAAATAGGAAAACTGACTCAGTCAATCACCCCAGAATAGATCTGGTAAAATTCAGGGTAATAGAACAATTAATTAGTTATAAAAAACTTAAAAGATAACAGATATAAAGTTTTCCAACATTAAAGAAAACATATTTTATAATAATTTTTAAAAACAATACTAAAAAAGAGATAAACAGATCATTCCAATGTCACAGTGTTATAGCAACTATTCCAGAGGAAGAAAAAAATTAAACCAGTAAGCTTCCTAATCTATTATTAAAAAAAAAAAATACAATATGATGCCAAAGTGTCACCAGTTCAAAGAGGAAAATCACAAGGTATTCAAAAGCATTTGATGAAACTCCAAATCTATTCTTGATTATAATTCTTAGGAAAACAAATAAATAAATAAATAGGCACTTGCATAACATGATAAACATGTCAATCCAAGTCAATGGAGATTTCCCACAGGATAATACTAACAATGACCACTTTAAAAGCACAAAGAGCAAAGGGGACATTCACAAAAGTAATTGCAAATATAAAATAGCAATAGAGCGGATCTTATAAAAGCTGCTAAATTCTACTAAAATCAGCATAAAAGAAGTTTTGAATAAGCTGGAAATATATAGCATGTTTCTAGAGAAAACACATACAAATAAATGCAAGAATTAGACAATAATCGCCAGGGCATTTTTGATAAAGAGTAACAGATGATTTGGAGTAAACTGTATTGAAATGTCTTCAGAATGTGTTCATTAAAACGCTATAGGAGTTAGGAAGGACGGTAAACCTCAACTAACCATGGTAAAGATCTTTAAATTTTTCAAGCGAAATCAAAATCTAGGCTTTTTAAGTGAAATATCCCATGTTTCTCTGTGGACTTAGATCTTTGAAAGCACTACATGTTTCCAAAGAAAGCATTTCTGTGGGCTAAACTGGCCACAGGAGACCTCTGCCCTACACACACCCATTACTTCCTGCCTCACCCTGAGCTCAAGTTGCTTCCTGTGTCTGGACAGCCCTTTTCCTCTCCCTCCACCCATCCAAGTGCAACCCACCCTTCCAGGTGTGGCTCCTAGGCCATCCTTCTACAGGCACACTCAGAGCCTCTGGTATAGACTACCACTGCCCTGCCTCTACTGCCAGGAATAGTTTTTAGCATAGACTGACTTCAGCAGTAACCCAAGGTGCTTGATCTCTTCCTCTGGACTCAAGAGTAGAAACAGTATTGAATAATAATACCACCTACTACCTACTGGCTTTAGTGTGTGCAAGGACTGAAATAGTACTTTGTACAAAGCTTCTACAACCTTCTCAATAATTGCAAAATGGATATCAGCCCCACTCTGCAGTGCTCAGAGGGGTGATGTAACTAAACAAGTCCTGGAAAGATTCTCAACTCTTTTCATCAACTTCACTGATAGTTTCAGAGTTGGCTGGTCTCTACTGAACTGACTTGGGACACTGAGCTGAGAGGAGGGCAGTGAGGTGAGAGATGTGGCTAAAACAAGCATGAACTTCAGAGTACAGACACAAAGATTTGTAATCTACAAATAGGATATTAAGTACCACATGAAACACAAAGTGACACTATTAGGTGTTCTAATTCTGTGTTTGGGACTGAATTCAATAATATAATTTATATCCAGAATTACCTATCGCTTTAGCAAATTCTATTTATTCACTTGAACTTGACTCAGTAAGGGAAAAATAGAACAGATAGGAATGGTACTGTGGTCTGAAAGTTTGAATTTTTAGACATCTTTTGACATGAAATAGCCAAGTCACTGTTCACCCTACAGAACACAATTGTGTTGAAGTGTCTTTAAATATTCAATGAAACATTTTACCTAGGGAAACATCTGTGCCAATGAAAGAAAGGCGGTCTTTTAAAAGTGCTATGACTTATTAAAGTAGCAATGTATTCTACTGAAGAGGCTGGAGAAAAGTGCACATACCACGCTTCCTATTTCTTGTTAGAACTTTGAAGTGTGTTTTTAAAAGTTCTACCTGCAAAGACGGCAAAGATATTAAAGAAAACCTATGCATTTTTCTGGATATTCTAAACTTGTTCTACATTTCTCTAAGCCTAGAAATCCACAAATTTCTATCAATCACACTTTGGCTCTAATTTCAAATTATTCATGTGCTCATAGGTAACACTTGCTCTTTCTGTTTGTTGGTTTGTTTAGTTTTTGTTTTGTTTTGTTTTTTGAGACAGGGTCTGTGTATATAGCATAGGCTGGCCTGGTAATCATAATATAACTGGCCTCAAATTCACTATCCTCTGCCTCCACCTTCCAAGCACTGAGATTGCAGGCATGCATCACCACACACCCAGCTAATACATGTTCTTTAAGTAAAAATATAGGACTCTCCTATAAAAATGAAAAGGTATCTAAAATTTAATACATTATCATAGATAGAGGGTAGTGGATATTGGCCTGTGGGTCAAATACAGCCCAAGATCTAGTTCTGTAAAGCCCATTCTCTGGGAGCAGTTTTTTGACATTTTTAATGGATTCCTAAAAGTGTGTGTGTGTATGCGTGTGTGCGCGCACACATATCTGTATATATGCACAAACATTGTTAGCCCTTTGTATCTCTGGGTTCTACATTTGTGAATTCAACCAATCATTGACCAAGACTATTAAAAAAAATCAAGTATATATTAAACAGATACAGGTTTTTTTTTCCTTGTCATTAAGCCTAAATAGTATAACAGCTATTTTGTTGTTGTTGTTAGGTGCCGTTGAGTCGGTATCCGACTCATAGCGACCCTCAGAGGGTTTTCAATTGCTGACTGTTTTCGGGATTGCCTTGGGAGTGGGTTGCCAGGCCCTTCTCCCACTTTTGTGGTGCTGGGAATTGAACTCGGGTCCTCAGAGACTGCAGCGCAGCGCTCTACCCACTGAGCTAAATCCCAGCCCCAACAGCTATTTACACAGCATTTATATTTTGTTAGGTCTTACATGTAATGTATAGACAGTTTAAAGTCTACAGGCTGTTGTATCTACAGATTCTATGCAGACACTACACTATTTTATATAAGAGATTTGAGAGTCTACGGACTTTGGTATTGTGGGAGTCCTGAACTCAACCCGATAGACCCTGAGGGTCACTGTATGAGATACACACACACACACACAGACAAACGTGTGTGCATGCACGCACACAGAGACCTTATGGGGCCGGCCAAAACTAGAATATTACTGCCAGGCCCTTGTGCAAAAGTTTACCAATTCCATTAGGGTGTTTTGGGTTTTTGTCTTTTTTTGTAATACTAGGGTGTTGAACTCCAGGCCTGTGACCCATGCTAGGCAAGTGTTCTACTCACTGAGCTGAGCCCCAAGCCCTATTTGTTTGTTTATTTTTGAGACAGGGTCTTGCTAAGTTACACAGATTGCCTCTGGCTTCAAACTCAAGATCCTCCTGCCTCAGCCTCCTGAGTCTCTGGGATTACAGGGGTCCATCACTGTGCCTCCCTAAAGGTCCTTATCACCATGGTCTCGTGTGCAGGCCACGGAGATCATACTAACTGTCAGCTGCCAGAGAGACTGAGTCAGAAGAATAAATGATGATGCATGGGGAGCAGGTGGTATTTAAAATTTCTTAAGTGATATCTACTGCAGAGACGGACTACTGGAGTCTAAGATATGGCAGCTCCCAGTTGACAACATGGCTTTAAGAATCTGCCCCATGCTCAATGTGTGAAAATGCTGGGATTCTCCATGGAGTGCCGCTCATCTCACAGGAAGGGTGAAAGGAGCTAGATGGACATTTCCCATCCCTCTCACCTTCAACCACTTTCTGTAGGCAACTGTCACTCCTCATTCAACCCCTGCCATGTTTCCCCCTCAGTGACTCCTTTAAGTCCTCTGAATGAACCAAGCTAGTTGCACCCTTCAAAGCTTTCAGAACATTCTGCATAAACTTTCATTACACAACTTACTGTAATGCTTTCTTATGTTTGTGTTTACTTTTAAAAAAAAGTAGAATTCCTGGTAGAAAGAACCTGGACTTGTCCAACTCTGCACCTCTAGCATGTAGTACCATGCCCTCGCCAGGGTTGGTTTATTAGGTTCCTGGAGCTGCCCTAAACAAATTATCACCAACTCGGTGCTAAAGATACAGAAACTATTCCCTCTCAGTTCTGGAGAAGGTGAGAGGAGGCCATACCTCCGCTGGAGGCTCGAGGGAAATCTATTCCTTTCTCTTCCAGTTTCAGCTGGCTGCTGGCACTCCTCGGCACTGGACGGCTTGCAGCTGCTTCACTCCAATCTCTGCTTCCATCTTCCCATGGCCTTCTCTTCTTCTGACTCTTAAAGGGACACTTGTCATTGAACTTTTCCCGGGCTCAGGAAATCCAGGCTGTTGTCATCTCAAGGTCCTTAGTTACAGATGCAAAGACCCTTTATCCAAATAAGGTCACGTTCACATCTTCCAGGGATTTAGATACATCTTCCAGGGATTTGACAATAACCATTCAACTCACTATTGCAAACCTTCAGTAAATATGTTTCTTATGCTAGACCCAAAGGAAATATACTTACCCTACAGATAAACCCAAAACTATGGCAAAAGGAAAACAGAATAAACTATTTCCTTTCTTCTCTACCAATGTCATGTTTGAAAGAGAACCACTATGGCATAGCAAAAAAGCTTCAACAGCCTTCTGTAAAGCCCGAAGAATTACTCTTCACAGCACCTTACAGTAACAGATCAATGGAGACTATTTCTGTACTACTAGAGGAAAAAGTCCAGAGTTAAATATTCCTTCTCACAAAGCAGCACTCTTGTTCACACAGTAATTTGCAAAGACTTGCTCTCAGTGAAGTTTTAACCCCTTTGAATTCTTTATACATAGTCGTGAATGTTTTACAGAATGTGTAGTTTTACTTGAGTGGTAGAAAGTCAAACTATTAAGAACTCATTCTTATAGGAAACCTAGCCAACTGTTAAATCCACATTGCTCAAGATTTTAGTCTTTCTATGAAAACACAATCCTTTGCACATTATAAAGAGAATTAGTTCATTTCCATGACTATGATTGTTCCCAGTACATAGTTTAAGATGTCATTTCCAGAAAATATTTTAAGTGAGACTTCTATGTTTAAATTTAAGACAGCAACTTCAAAAGTTCTTTAAACTAGAGTTAGGGCCAAAATAATTTTCCTGTTCAAAATTAACACTAACTGAAGAGACAAATGAACTACCGTTAACATAAAAATATGTAGCAAATTCATATGTAGAAGAGAGAATATAGATCCATACCTCTCTCCCTCTACAAAAATCAATTCAAAATGCATCAGAGATGTCAATATAAAATCAGAAACTCTGTAAAACTAGAAGAAAAGGTAAGAAATGCACTTCCACATATAAACATAGGCAGGTTCTTCCTTAATAAGACCCCAATTGCCCAGGAAACAGTACCAAAAGTTGACATGGGATGACATGAAATTAAAAAGCTCCTGCACACGAGAGGAAATAATCAAAAGAGTAAAAGGAGAGCCTACAGAATGGGAGAAAATCTTTGTTGAAAATTATACATCCAAAAGAGATTTAATATCAAGGATAAATTAAGTACTCAAAAACTTAAACACCAAAAAAATAATCCATTTAATAATAAACAGTCAGCAGAACAGAACAGACAGTTCTCAAAATAAGAAATACAAATAGCCAATAAACATATAGAAAATATTCAACATCCTTAGCCATCAGGGAAACGCAAATCAAAACTAAACTGAGATCCCATCTTACCCCAACTAGAATAGCTAGCATCAACAAATCAAACAATAAAGGATGGGGAGGATGCAGGGGAAAGGAACCCTTTTTACACTGCTAGTGGGACTGTAAACTAGTACAGCCATTATGGAAATCAGTACAGACGTTCCTCAGAAAACTAAAAATAGAGCCGCCATATAATCCAGCTATACCATTTCTGGGTATATACCCAAAGGAAAGACAAGTCGTCATACCACACAGACACCTGTACTTCTTTTTTTTTTTTTCCCTCCATTTTTATTTAGAAAGTTCAGTAAAACAATAAGGTATCACAATTTAGAAATATTATAATCTCACTATAACTTACATTTAAAAATCTACTAATTTTTGATTTTCAACAATGTAATTTATAAAAATAATTTTACTCATAAAATGAATCATTATTTCACAATAAATTATTCATTTCTATTACCTGAAAAAATTGTGTATTATATAAAAGCAATAACTTTCCTTAATATTTTGCAAATATGCTGCAAACATCATTTCCTCTTTGTCTAGGACTTCTGGCAGTTCAGTATATAAAAATATTATATTCCAATTCCCTGACCATGGTTATTAAAATAAAATAATTATCAATAATTTCTAAAACATATTTGGTAAATATTTGTTGATAAATTATTCACGAAAAAAAAATTCATATTTTATATTTTAAAGGCATTTGCTATGGTCCGAATGTATGTGTTCCCCACCCAGTCTCCAATCCCTTCCAAATTTATGTATTGAAACCTAACCACCAAGGTGATAATACTAGGAGGTGGGGATGTTTATTGCAGCCTTATTCACAATTGCAAAGATATGGGATCAGCCAATATGTCCTCCAACAGAGGAATGGACTTTTTAAAATGTGGTACACTTATACAATGGAATACCATTCGTTCACAAAGGTGAATGACGTCATGATGGATGGACCTGGAGATTATCATTTTAAGAGAAATAACCCAGTCTCAAAACGAGGAATATCACGTTTTCACTCATATGCAGAAACTAGACATTTCTTAAAGGAAAACATATAAACATATATATATATAGTTATTCATAAAATTGTATACATCTAATATTGCAAAATACAAGGGGACTCATCTGATGGGAGGATGAATGGGAAGGGAGGGAGATGGGACAAGTGGGAGAGGGAGTGAGAGCAACATAGAGGGGTAAAGAGAGAACAAGGGCAAAGTAAAGGATGTAAGGATATGAAAATCCTACAGTGAAACTCATTATACTATACGCAATTTAAAAAATCATACTATACTTTATAAATATGTGCATGTTATTATTACATGTTAACCAAAATAACTTTTTCCTAAACATTTAAGGGGATAGAATTGCTAACTATCCTAATTTAATTACATATATATATATATATGTATATATATATATATATAATAAATCATCACCCTATACCCCTCCAAAATAAATAAGTTAACTAAAAATAGGTAGCAAATTATGAAATGGTATTAGTAGTAGAATGTATCCATACCCTAAAAAAAAAAAAAAAACCAATAGCAAAATATCCATTGTACCACCTTCTGTTACCAGGGCAATATAAGAAAAATTAAATAGGAATGAATATAAGAAAAAGAGCCATCATCTTCCCAAGAGGTAAAAATGAAAAATCTGTTTTCTCTACTTTTATCACAACATATTAAGTTATGAAAATTCTAAGTGATTAATCAAATTGCAGTCTCTATTTCAATAGAATTCTTGGTACTTCCTTCTTTTATCAGCTTACTGAAAAATAACATTTAAAGGAATTGACCGATTTTGACCAACTATGATCCACAATAAAACAATATCCAATCTATTAAGCAACAAGAACACCCAGCACCAATTTCTTGGTTTCTAAATATCATTCTCCCCCATAAAGATAAAATCACATTTTCTCTCATATGTGGATATCAGAATTCAATATATATTCATTATTAATACACACAGGTCATGGGAGTAGAAGGTACCTATGGAGGGAAAGACAACAGACTACAGAAAGAGAGGGCACGGAGAAAAAGTAATGGGAAAAAAGAAAGAAATATCACGTATGTTGCCCTCATGGCAAAATCAGGATGGACTGATACAGCTATACTCACAAAAAAGGCATGCAAGTAGAAGGGGGACAATTGGTGGAGAGGGAGGAGATGGGCAAAGGGGTCATGAGAGGGTAATTGGGCGAAGGGAACATGAGTAATGTACAAGGACATGTATATATGGAAAGTCATAATGAGACCCATTAAGTTGTATATTAAAAATTACCAATAACAATTGATTTAGAATAAATAAACATCATCCTCCAATAACATGAATCAGAGATCTGCGAAGAAATAACCAAGTTGGTGGCTGGGGCAGGGAAAATACTAGAGGAGCCTGAAGGATCTTGTACTACCAGAAAGTTAAGAAGTGCTCAGAAAAACAAAAGAACAGCAGTGGGCAGTGTGGTGCCCACCTATAATCCCAGCAGCTTGGGAGGCGGAGGCAGGAAGATCGCAAGTTTGAGACCAGAGGCAGTCTGTGTAACTTAGTGAGACCCTGTCTCAAAAAGTAAAAAAATGGTCTAAGAGTGCAGCAGCTCAGTGTGCCAGCACTTGCAGAGCATGCAAGTGCAAGGCTCTGGGTTCAACCACAGTACCACAAGAAAAAAAGAAAAAGAAAAAGAAGAAGAAAAACAAAAGAATAGATATCACAGAGAAACAAAAGCAAACCTTTAGCCAAGGCTGAAAACACTTGAGTAGGAAAATAAATAACAAAGTCAGGCTCAGTGGCTCAAGCCTTTAATCAGAGCTAAGAGGCAGGAGGATCACAAGTTCTAGCCTGCATAACTTAGGAAGACCCTATCTCAAACTAAAAAGTGAAAAAAATGGGCTGGGGTGCAGATCAGTAGTAGAGCACTTGTAACAGAATACATGAAGTACTGGGTTCAACCCCCAAATATCACAAAAGAAATGGATAAATAACAGTGTTAGAATATGCATCTGTGTAATGAAATAAACATGTATGGACATATGGACACAACTTTAAAATAAACATATGGACACAAACTTTAAAATAAATAAGTGAGGGAGAAGTGACAATCTATAGGATTCTATTATACATAGTTACTCCCACCTTCAGATACCACCTTAAGAGTAGGTAAGGCTTAGTGACTCATCTCTAAGTTTCTCAAGAATAGCATATGAGAGTAAAAAAGGCACTTTGTTGGGGAGAAACTTGACACACACTACCTTAACCAAATAAGCAAGGTTAAATGGAATCACAAATGATATTTCAATGATATTAATATTATTGTACAGCGATATAATGATACTCCTGATGCAATATATTAGTAAGGGCACCTCACTGATGTGGTATTTTTGTAAAACTCCAGGATAATCACGAGAAAAACACCAGATGAACTAAAATCAAAGGAGAGCCTATGAAAATGACCAAACTACTCAAAATTGTTAAGGTTATTGAAAAAGAGAGACTGAAATTATCAAAGAACAGAAGAAACTGGGCAGAACAGATAACTCAATGCAATGTAGTATCTGATTTATATCCTGGACAAGAAATAAGACACTAATGGAAAAAATTGTGAAATCCAAATAACAGTTACTTATTTTTTCAGGCTTACATCTTCAAAAATAGTGAAGGATGAGTAAGACAGGGGGATTATGAAACAATAGAGCAAAATGTTGAGAACTATTAAAGGTGACTCTGGGGAAGAATACTTTCTTATACTATTCTCTCTACTTCTGTATATATTTAAATTTTTTCACAATAAACAACTAAAAACAGTTAAAATTTCTGTGGGTCAGCCTGCCTTCTTTAATAAAACTGTTTTAAACAAGCCATATCTCTGGCAACACTTAATAAATAATGTGAAGCTTGGTATATTATTAAGGAACATATCATATATGTAATTATGTCAAATAAAATTTTTAAGGATCATAGGAACAGACATAAAGATTGTAAGCACTTCACTAGTTAAGTTGCAAAGTAAAGCTTATAGTTTTCTGAATGGAAAAATTTACTCATCTCCTATGAATAGACTGACTGCTCAGCCAGAAGTTAATCTACTTCTTGGGAGTTAAGAGAATGAAATTACAAAGTGGCTGACTGAACTCTGAAGGTTGGTAGACTGGGGCAAAAAAGGAGAAATGCATTCTCAAACTCATTTTGAAATTATTACATCATGGTAAATAAAGTTTCAAAACTGGACATGAAAATAGAATAAACAAGCCAGGCCTAGGGTACCTGCTTCTAATCCCAGCACTTGGGAGGCTGAGGCAGGAGGATCAAAAATTCAAGGTCAACTTGAGCTACACAGCAAGCTCAAGGGTGGCCTGGGCAAAACAGCGGGACTCAAAAAAAAAAAAATGGAGGTGAAGGAAGAATATGTGGAATAAATAAGTACCTTTGATACAGTATTACCTCCAATAGTCAATTTACAAATTGGGTTTCCCAATGACCTTAAGTATAAGAAGGTGCGAGTTTATTAAGATAGCCACTGTACATTGCACACAAAGCATATACACCTCCAAAGAACAAAGTAAAATTACAAGGAGAAGAAGAAGAAGCGGAAAGAAGGAGGAGGAGGAGGAGGAGGAGAAAAAAAAGGACTTGGAAGGCAAATTCAGGAAACCAAATATATAAGTAAGAGAAAACTAAGGGAGAATGAGAAACATGAAAGATAGTGGTGGTTTTGTTTTGTTTTATTTTGAATTGCCTGCTCTGGGACTGGGGGTATCACTTAGTGGTAGACTGCTTGCCTACATGAGGAATGCCTGGAGGTGAACTCTAGCACTACAAAAACAAACTAAATAACTTCCTTCTTTAACAGTATCTGCAAATTTAAGGGGTCACTAATAAATAAGAAGTATTGATGAGAAATATACATTTTGAGTTATTTCCCACCAAATTTCCTAAATTCTAAAGACAATTTTAAAAATCAAAACATCACCTTTCAGAATATAAAGATATTATTACAACTTTTGGAAAGGCATCAACTACGTATGAAAGTAACTGAAGCCCAAGATCTTAAAGATGGGCTTGCCTCTCTGGATTTGGATTGGCTGGTTGGTTTGGCTATTCAAGAGGCCACTGAAATCACTTCCTTTATGTCTTTATGCCACAGTCACTCTGCTGGCTTCTCTTAGGTACTTGCCAACCCGTTCTTATAAGGTAGACTCTATAGTGTCAAACGTTAAGTCTGCCATTTTCAAGTATCTGTTCCATTTTATCAAGAAGTAATCTATTTTAAATTCCCATAAGCCTCTCACACACCTTAATTTAAACCTCATTACTTTCCCCTAGCTGAAAGGAGACTGAGACAGTATATATAGCACTTTCAGTTTCACTACAAAGGGAAGTGAAGGAGAGGTTGTTGGGAAAGAGAGATGGGGAAACTAATCCCCAGAGTGTACATAAATGCAAAGAAAACATAATCAAAGTAGAATCAGATTGCTTATTACTAACAATGGGCCCAGGAAGATGGTGGAATAGCACTTTATAATGACCTGGGGAAAAAGGAAGCAGATCTCAACCACTACTCACTGACGGGAACAAGAAATATTTAAGATTATCTGAGGATAAGCAAGAACTCAGTTGATAATCACACTAACAAGGACTTTCTAATGAAAATACTGAATCACTGTATCCAAACAACAAATGAATCACAACACTGTTAAGACCTCCAGATAAGGACAGATGAAAAAAGGAAAAGGTAATGTGAAATAAGCCATTATATATATAAGTAGGCAAAAATGGATGATCAGGATATGCAATAATCACTAAATAAGAACTTCTCAAAAAAAAAAAAAAGTAAATCTTCATCATGGCCTAAGACAAAAAGTACTAAAAATTTCAGCAAAAATGAGCAGACACAAGCAAGATGAGAGTGAAGGAGAAGCAAACTGCACCAAAGGTCCCAAAGGGTAGGAGAGAGAAGAAAGAAGGAAGAGAAACTAATCTAAAGTTCTTATTGAGTTATTTTGTTTTCAAATAGTTAAACAGAAATGTGTGTTTGAATATTAGTCATGCATATATTCAGTCATGCAAGATACATACTACCAGCCAGGGGTGGTGGTGCACATCTATCAGTGCAGCACTCAGAAGGCTGAAACAGTAGAATTGCAGGTTCAAGGCCAGCCCAAAATACACAGTGAGACTCTGTTTAAAAGAAGAAAAAAGTTATACATATATATGTGTGTGTGTGTGTGTGTGTGCATATATATATACAAATATATATATATATATAGTTGTTGTTAGATGCTGTCAAGTTAGTGTCCAACTCATAGTGACCCTAAATACAACAGGTGAAACACCATTATCAGTGCTTCTCTGCTATTCATAGGGTTTTCAATGGCAGACTGAGTTTTGGGAGTGGGTTGCTGAGTCCTTCTTCCAAGCCTATAGCACCTATTGTTCCCAGGTAGTCTCCCACCCAAGTACTAACCAAGCTTGACCCTGCTTAGCTTCCGAGGTCTGATGGTATTAGATGCCACAGTGCTATGGCTGCAGATATATATGTATATGTATGTGGGTGTGTATACATGTATACACACACGCACACACACACACACACACACACATGCCAAAGGGCATCTCATCTAAAAGGGGGCAATTCACATTGCAGACATCACAAATTTGTGTAGCTGTTACTAAATGTTCTGCTGATGGTAGATATTACAAGTGTTTTCAAATACAGGAGCATTAAAGGAAGTAGGGCATTTTCTCTCTCACATATCAGCATTATAGGAGCTAGTGGTGGCTATAAAAGTGAAACTATAGAAAGAATTCTGACCACTAGTCATATATCATGATATAGGTCTTCCATATCAGTGAAGGTCAAGCAGGAAACACATATCAACTTGATTAAATCATCATAAAGAAAATTTTGACAAAAATGACTATTTTCAAAAATCATAATAAAAAACACAAGTATAATACTACTGTTAAAATGTAACTATTAAATCACAGAGGTAAAATGGTTAAAAGAAAAATCTAGATACTAGAACACAATATATACTATTGTATATTAAAAATCAAACTTAAGTTAAAAGGGAACGGTAGATGTTAGAATAGAAAGTGGAATGGTATAATAAATTCAAGTTCATCAAAACGCCCTCAAAAAAGAAAAAAAGGACAACAACAACAATGTCAATCAACCTAGGATTAATTATGAATTTATCTTTTAGAAGAAACAAAAAAAGAAACAACAATTTAATAAAAAATATAGTGATGGAGATCTATGTACCAACCAATGTACAGGTAAATATACGGGCATCACTACCAAAACTTTTAAGGAGCTAAAACTATAAAATGTTTAGAACAGCCAGGTATAGTGGCACACCCCTATAATCCCAGCAACTCTGGAGGCAGAAGCAGGAGGACTGCAAGTTCGAGACCAGAAGCAGTCTGCATAATTTAGCAAGACCTTGTCTCAAAAACTAAAAAAACAAAAAGTGGGCTGGAGGTGCAGCTCAGGGGTACAGCACTTGCAAAAAGCATGCAAGCACAAGGCCCTGAGTTCAGCCCCAAGTACCATTAAAAAAAGTTTTTTAATTAAAAAATAAATTAATTTTTAAAAATGTTTAGAATAAAGAGAACAAGATTTTCATAACATTAAATTTGACAATAGTTTCTTGGAAATGATACCAAATTCAAAAGCAACAAAAGAAGTCATACACTTGACCAAATCAAAATTAACAACTTTTAGGTGAGCATGGTAGTGTAACCTATAATCCCAATACTCAGGAATTGGGGTTAGGAGGATTGCAAGTTCAAGGCCAGCTTGGGTTACATACTAAGAGCTTGTTTCAAAAATGATAACTTATTAATTAATGATAATTTAAAAAACCTTTGTACATCAACAGACACTGTCAACAAAGTAAAAAGGCAACTCATGGAAGAAAACATGAAAATCATATAACTTATAAGGGGTTAATATCCAAATCAACAACCCTTAAAATGAGCAAAAGACCTGAATAGACATTGCTCCAAGAAGACATACAAATGGCCAATTTGGAGATCCAAGACACAAAAACAAAGTGTAAGAAAAATTATCCATTGTCAAGAGATAAAGCTGTCAATACAATCAAATCAAGATAGCAAAGACAGTGAAGCTATCAGACTTTTAAAATAACCATAAGTAAAATATAAAAGGATCCAGAGAAAAAGGTAGATAACATGCATAAACAGAAAAATTCATCAAAGGAGTCAAAATGTTTTTAAAACTTGTATGAAAATGCTAGACAAATAACTTTATATTGTAGGAAAAGAATTTTACTGTGCTTACAACAAACTGGACACAGCCGGGATAATAAGTAAATTTGAAGGTAAGGCAATAGAAATTACTCGGTAAAAACTGAATAGATGGAGGAGGGGTGCAATGGATCCAAGATCTGTGGGGAAATATCAACCAATCAATATATAGTATTACAGAAGAAGAGAGGAGAGATGGGGGCATAAGAAGTGTTGTTGAAGATACTGCATGAAATTTATGAAAAACTAGGAAGGATAGTAAGTTACAGATACAGCAGCTTAGAGAACTCAAAGCAAGATAATTAAAAATGATAACACACCTATCCATGTCATATTAAAATTACTGAGAACCAAAACTAAAGAAAAAATCCTGAAGGCAGCCAGACAGGGCAGGGGAAGAAGTATTATATGTAGAGAATGAAGATAAAAATGTCAAAAATCATCCCTTTGGAACTACATAAACCAGAGGATACTGAAGCAAGATCTTTTAAGTAACAGAGGAAAACTGCTCAGATTTTAATACCCAGCTAAAATATTTCAAAAAAAAAAAATGGCAAATGGACTTTTCAGACAAGTAAAACCTAAAAAAAGTCAGCAGCAGCAGGCATGCACTATAAGAAATACAAAAGTATTTCCTTTTTTTGTTTTTTGATTGTTTTTGTTTGTTTGTTTGTTTTTCAGACAGGGTCTCACTATGCTGCCCAGGCTTGTTTCTAACTCCTGGGTTCAAGAGATCATCATGTCTCATGCTCCCATGTAACAAGGACTACTGGCACCTGACTTGAAAGTACTTCATGTAAAATGAATATGATACCAGATAGAAATTTGCATCTAAACAAAGGAAAAAAAAACCCCGGAACTAGCTAAAATATGAGTAAATTTTATAAAAAGCACATTTTGTTCTGATTTTTCTTAAAGGTAATTTACTGTTTAAAGCAAATCAATACTTAGGAAATGTCTAGTGTATATGATCAAAATATATGAAGAAACTAGCACAATGAGGAAGAAAAATAGCAGTATCCTGTTATAAGATTCGGACATCATTCAAGAAGCAATAAAATATTAATTGAAGGCAGAATGTTAGAAGTTAATGGTACATTGTATACCCTAGGATAACCTATATGGAGGAGCAGAGGGACAGGGAGAATGAATAAGCCAATGGGGGAGATAAAATACTAAAAATAATTTTTAAAAATGGCAAGGAAAAGTGTGAAATAGAAGAGAATAGGTGAAACAAACAGAAAACAAATATCAAGTTAAAGACAGAAACTTATTACATGTAAATAGCCAAAGTACTCTATATAAAAGAGATGAGCTGGGGAGGGTGGTGCATGCCTGTAATCCCAGCAATTTGGGGCAGAGGCAGGAGGATCACAAGTTCGAGACCAGAGGAAGTCTGCATAATTTAGCAAGACCCTCTCTCAAAAAGTAAAAGAAAAAAATGGCTGGGGGTGCAGCTCATGGGTATAGCACTTGCAAAGCATGCAAGCACAAGGCCCTGGGTTCAACCCCTAGTACCACACACACACACACAGACGTTAGAGGTGTTAAGATTTTTGGTTTTGTTTTTAAAACGAGTTCTGGAAAGTTTTATTGAAGAAAAGTTTGGCATAGTTTACTTTTCACCGTCTGTTCTAGCATGCTTCTAATGCTATCAGAATCCCCTGGATCAATGATAGCCAGTGCACATCCTCTGTAGTAGTTTCCACACGCTGTGCCCAGTTCAACATTACTGCCACCATAGTAATGAACACCAGTTCTAGCCAACATAGCACAGTATTCTCTTGTAGATTTCCTCAAAAATAGGCCATTGTTGGTGAGGATGACCAATTTCATTTTGCCCTGTCTAAAATTCTATACAGTCTGTTTGTATCCTGGCATGTATTGTCCACATTTCACAACAAGTTGGAGCCTGGAGCTGATCGACTCCAGACACTTTTCATCTTCTTTACAGCCACCATCTTCCTGCCTTAGGTGCAAAACAATCCCCAACCAAAAGCTGCTGCCAAGATGGCTGGGGAGCAAGAAAAAGAAACGTTAAGGTTTTAAAAAGTAACATCCAATTATAATGTTGTCGGGGGGGGGGTATATTACATAAGGATAAGATCTATTTACCAAGAAAATATAACAATCCTATATGTTTATATAACTAATAACAGCTTTAAAATAGATAAAGCAAAAGCTGACAGAAGTGAAAAAAAGGATCAAATTTGGAAGCCCTCCTTTCCAAATAAATGAAAGAACAAAGAATTAAAAAATCAGCAACAAAGCTGAGCATGGTGGCACACACTTGTACCCCAGAGACTCAGCAGACAGAGGCAGAAGGATTACAAATTAGAAGCCAGAGGCAGCCTGCTTAATGTAGCAGTGGGGGTAGCTGAGTGGTAGAGCATTTGTAAAGTATGTGCCAGGCCCTGGGTTCAACACCCCCCCAACCAAAAGAAAGAAAAGAAGAGAAAAAAGAGGAAGAAAAGAGAAAGAAGAAAATCAGGAATAATATAAAACAATGAACACTTTTAACCATTTTAGCCTGATATTTATAGAATTCTCCGCTCAACAAGATAGATGCATTGTTTTCAATTATAAATGTTGTTGTTCTTAGATGCCATCAAGTTGCTGTCCAACTCAAAGCGACCCTATGTACAATAAGCAAAATACTATTGTCAATGCTTCTCTGCTATTCATAGAGTTTGTGATGGCAGATTGATTTTTGACAGTGGGTTGCCAGGTCCCTCTCCCAAGCCTACAGCACCTGGTGTTCCCAGGCAGTCTCCCATGCAAGTACTAAACAGGCCTGACCCTGCATAGCTTCCGATATCTGATGGGATCAGATGCCACAGTGGTACAGCTGCAGGCTTATTAGAAATGTAGGATTCACCAAAACAGATCATACTGCAGACCATAAAACAAGTCTCAGCCAAATTTTTAAGGTATTGAAACCATACAAAGTATTCCTAAAAACCAAGGAAACTGACTAGAAATCAGTAACAAAAAGATATCAGAAAAATCCTCAAATACTTGAATACTGAACCGCATTGTTGTTTGTTGTTGTTAGGTGTTGTCCCGTCGGGTGTGACTCATAGCGACCCTACATACAATAGAAAAAACACTTTCAGACACTTTGCCATGCACACTACGTGAGTGCTTCTCTGCTACTCATACGGTTTACAATAGCTGATTAGTGGGCTACCAGGTCTTTCTCCCATTTTTGGCAGTACTGGGGATGGAACCCAGGGCCTCAGAGTGTACACAGGAAGCACACTACCAACTGAGCTAAACCCCAGCCCACAAATCCAGGATCAAAGAAAAATAAATCACAAGGGATATTAGCAAATTTATTACACCAAATGAAAAATTGAAATAGCAGTGTTCAGGGTAACGTTTTTAACATTATATTCCCAAATAACAACAACAGCATTTTCAAATAAGGTCTCAAACCAATATTCTAAGCTTCTGTCTTAAACTAGAAAAAGAATAAACCTGTGAGAAGCAAAAGAAAGGAAATAACAAAGATCAGAAATCAATGCATTAGGAAATAGAAAAATAGAGAACAGAAATCAAGGCAATCAAAAGTTGATTATTTCAAAATTTCAATAAAATTGATAAAAACCTAGCCAGATCAAGAAAATTTAAAAAGTCACAGGTCATTACTATCAGATCCTATAAACACTAACAAAAAAAAGTATGAACATATGCTAACAAATTCTATGACTTAGATGAAAAAGTTAAATTTGTTCAAAACTACAAACAAGGCTTACTCAAGAAGAAACAATTTGAATACACTACACCTATTACACAAATTGATTTTATAGTTTAAAATCTTCATACAAAGACAAAGACAAAAAAGACTCCAAGCCCAGATGGATTCTCTGATGAATTCTCCCACACTTTTAGGGGAAAGTAGTACCAATTCTACACAAAGTAGTTCAAATACCAGAAGACAGCTCCCTGAGGTATTTTAGGAAACTAAGAATACCCTGAATCCAAAAGAAGACAAAGGTACTACAAGAAAAGAAAAGAAAACTACAGATCCCACTTTTAAAAAGAAAATCCTTTACGAAATATTAGAAAATCAAATCCAGCTATACATAAAATGCACCAGAATGAAGCAAAGCATATATAAGCAATGCAAATAATATAACATTCAAAAATTCAATTAATGCAATTCACTATTTGAACAGACTTTTAAAAAAAGTATCATCTCAATAGGTATAAAATAGTCCAAAACCTATAAGGTTTTAGAAATAAATTTAAGTAAAGAGGAAATGTCCGCTGCAAATAAGATATTAAAATATTTCTGAAGTATAAAAAAAAAGACAAGAGCAAATGGAAAACTATCCAAATTCTTTAACTGCAATAATACAATGAACTACAAATAATATCCAAATGTTAATTATCCCAAGATTATATATTATTTTAATGCAATCCCAATTAGAATCACTACAGGATTTTATATATTTCTTGCCCAGGGGAGGTGGGAGTATGGATAAAATATTCCTTACACATGAACTTTAGTTACATGTCTGAGAAAATCTACGAAAATTATTCATGAAAGAAAAATTATACTAGAAGACACGAGAACGTGTAATATGATAAATGTAGAATTTATATTCTCTAGGAAAAGGATACAGTACCTCAAAAATGCTGATACAATGATGATGCCTCTGAAAGGAAATTAAAACGAGACTCCACCTTTTATACCATATACAAGTTCCAAATGGATCAAAGGTAAGACCAAAATGGAAAGAAAAATTAAATATAGGTATAGGTTATATGTCCATTTTAACAATGGAAAAAAACCTGAAACAGGGCAAAAGAAAGAGAATGGCAGAAACAACCTATTATATAAAATTTTAAAATGCTATATATCAAAGGTACCTCATGAATAGACAATAGACAAAAGATCAGTTTTTGAAAAAAATTATTTGCAATGCAGATGTAAAATGATTAGTGGCTTTAATATATAAAGAATTCCCACAAAAGGATAACTAAAGAGAAAACGTGAACATAGACTAGGAAAGAGCATTCTTAGAACAATTCCAATTCACCCAACAAAGGAAAGACTATCCAATGTCACTTGTTGTTGTTGTTGTTATGTGCCGTTGAACCAATATCCGACTCATAGTGACCCTCATAGGGTTTTCAATGGCTGACTGTTTTGGGATTGCCTTGGGAGTGTATTGCCAGGCCCTTCTCCCATTTTTGCGGTGCTGGGAATTGAACTCAGGTCCTCAGAGACTGCAGTGCAGAGCTCTACCAACTGAGCTAAATTCCAGCCCGCATCCAAAGTCACTATCAATCAAGAAATACTACTTAAAATAAAAAGGAGATACCATTATACAACTATCAGACTAAAAGGTGTCAGCTACTCAGGGAAAGTGTATTTGTGGGCCTTCCTGGTAAAAATGTGAACCATTAGGTACTTTACAAAGCAATGTCATGATATTTATGAAAACTAAACACACATACTTTGAATGGATGATACTATCCCTGGGAATCTATCCCATAGGGCTATCAGAGTATAACTACAAAGACGTTACAACATTGGCTCTAGTGACAAGAACTAAAGTACTGCCCATCAATAAGCTAATGATTGAGTAGAATATCGAATAACCAAACCTTAGAATACCAAATTTAGCTTTTCTTTTAATGCATTACAATGTAGCCGCTGAATGGAAGGATTTCTCTTAGGCAGACCTGAACAAAAAAGAGATTTCATTAATCATTTCATTGTATGTAGTGACAAAAAAAACCTTGCATGTGTATGTTTTCCCAATACTTATGGACACAAAGAAAAATATAAAAGGACACATAATAGTTCTTATGAGTTACAGATAAATGGAATGCTACTGTTGCCTAAAGCAGTGGTCCCCAACCTTTTTGGCACCAGGGACCAGTAAAAGACCATTCTTCCACAGACCCCAGAGCAGGAAGAGTGATGTGTAGGATGATTCAGACACATTACATTTATTGCACAAATACAGATGAAGCTTCCCCCACCTTCCACTCACACCTGTGTTGAGGACTGCTGGCCTAGAGGAAGGAGATCTAAGTGAAAGAGAAAGGAATGCACTAAAAAACAATCTTTGAAGTCCCCATTTATGCATACAAATCAGAAAGACATATGTATAAACAATAACATTGGCCATGAAAGTGAGTTTCTGCAAAACAAAGCTTATTTCCTATAGATCTTTAGTGGTGTTCCTTTAAAAAACTAGAGTCATACAAGCAACAATAAACTCCCAATTAAAGACCACAAATATCTATCCATGAATTGGTTGGAAACATTCTATGAGACAATGTCTTGGAAATGTTCCATACACGCTTAATAAATGTATAAAACAGTTTTAGAAAAAAAAAGTACATGCTTAAATGGAAAATGATTATCTAATAAGATTAAACGTACTTTTCAAAGACTGAAGCATGAATATCTAGGACATTTTTTAAGTACAAAATAAACTGAATCAGAATATACTAGCTTGGCCTTTCCTTTGGGCTTAGTTATGCTGCTTCCTTTCTGATCTACCTGTACTTTAGCACAAAGCCCATGTTTTATGTATTTTCATATTCTTGGTGCCTAGCACAAGCCCTGGCACATGGTAAGTGATGAGCTATATCCGTAAATTTTCTTCAGAGATGATTAGCTTGAGCTTTCTGAACTATTATATATGGAGATTTTAACCATTTTAAAATGCATTTGGGAAGGAGGTGGGACTTCCCCTAGGAATGTAGGTAGGAATGTTCACTAAGCATCTCACATGAGCTAGAAGGTGGTGATCCCTCTTTCATGCAATGTGGTCTTTCAAAAGTTTGACTAATTGAGATGATATAAAAGGAAAACCACAGTAGGATGAAATGGGGGCAGAGATGATTTACTGGGATTGGCAGTCAGGGTTCTGCTTCTGACTTTGCCACATCCTAATTTATTGTATTGTCTCTGTAATATTCTCATCAATACAATGGGTAACATGTCCCATGCACCTTGCAGCACTATCTTGATCAAAGGAAAACCACTCTATAAACCACCAAGCACTCAGCAATTTCTCGTTAGCCAGTACCCCCTATTGTTCTCAATTGGCTAAATTCCCAATCTATTTATAAATAAAACAGGTAACTCCTACAGCCTAGAGCCTTTGTATAGTATGATATACCATATCCTAACCAAAAAGATCTTCAAGAGTACTCAGTATAAATTAAGGAACCCATTAATGCTTTTTGTAGACTCATTAAAAGAACATTTATCTCATGTAATCTTTCTAAATGAAATGTTTGCTAAAGTTTCCTGTTTTCACACTTAAGCAGAAAAGTTAATGCACACCCCAAAAATGACACCCTAGCCATATACATCCACCTAAAATTTCTTTCTAAACACCCCTTCTAGCAACACCTCCAATAAACTGCAACTGATTGTGACCTCCTGTATAATTTATCTGCCATCAAATTTTTCCTTCATTGTTCATATCTTTAAAATGTTTTTATTCCTATATTTAAAAATTTTTTGGTTAAGTCTCAAATTCCTACTTTGTAAAAATAAAACATTATATATCACAACCCAAAGAACATCATTAGATAGTTCATATAAAGCACGGGTTTTGAAATTTCATTAATCAGTCATTATTATCATTATAATTTTGTTTTTATGGCACAAATAAGCCTTTTCTAAGCTCATTATAATACTGTATGCCCTACTGGCCAAGTGCATCCTAGGATCTAATTTTGGAAAAGTAAATTTTCCAGTGATGTGGCAAATGAAAGAAGTTTGCCAAAATATCATAAAGTCATCAGTTCTAAAAGATAACAGAAAAAGTAGAGGAGAAATCACCACAGCTGCCAAAATATGTTTTTAGTTCATTCATCTGTTTGCAGTTTTTTTTTCTTTTCTATAAAAGAAGTAAACTTTTTCTATAAAAGAGTTTTGTCACATGTCTATCAAAACCTTTGATTTCTCAGAAACAATTTTCTTCCCATGAACTTTGTTTAAGCAATTTATACCCCTTGGTCTTCTAATCACAAATTACGTTGTGTTATAATTTTCTATTTAAGTCTTATTTCCCCTTCTTGTTTTTCAGTTCACTAATGATGAGGTCATACCATTTCTACATTTTTTTGTTGTTGTTGTTAGGTCCACATAAAAAAGGAGCTAAAATGGATAAAAGTAGCATTTCTTATGAAAATAAGTTACTATGTCTGCAAGACTAACTCTAGAATGTCATATTTAATGCTAGCTTCCACTAAGAATAACACATGGGAAATTTCAGGGGGCTTTCTAAAGTTCAGATCTCTGCACTAAAGCTAACTGGCTATTGGCTATGATTGCATTGCTTAACTTTGCTGACAGTTTGCTTCCACAGCTATAAAATAGAAATCATAATATAGTACACAGAGTTAAGCACATATAATATAGTACATACCAAACAAAAATCATAACATAGTATATAGTAAAACAGAAATATAATACAAATCATAATATGTACTGCACAATGTTATATCATATGCATATATATACACAATGCACATGATGTAAATAGATATTATATGATACAAATATCAATATTTGTTTAATAAAGGGAGGAATCTCATATTTTTGTATGTAATGAAAACTTGCACCAAAATCAAATATGTAAAAGTCAAAGGACCAAACATAAATTTTAAAGGCGTTCCATTTCCTTAGACAACAGGAAAATTACAAAATTATATACACAATATAATTACACAATTATATACATCATACTTAATATAATCACTAAAAATATCTGTATAGCATTCTGTATGCTGTGTATCTTTATTGTTTTCCACAACTCATCAGCTTAACTCATTTTCAATAAAGATTTATCACTTTCAACAGTTAATGATTATTGTCTGAATTGCATATCAAGATAATAAGCTCTATTCCTCATAAGTAGAAGTAGCACTTTCATTTTCCCCTTTCCTCTATTCATTTTGTTAAAATAAGAAAGGTGAAAGCAAAAAAAAATTTCAAATAATTTTTAGAATTATTTCAAAAAGTAGCAAAATCACAGGGCTGGAGGGTGGAGGGTGCTACTTGGCAACAAAGCATCATTATGCAATAGTTTAAAAGATGTCTTCATCAAATGATGTTAATAAATCAAAATCCAGAACAGAGTGAGGTGGCCCATGCCTCTAATCCCAGTGACTTGGGAGGCGGAGGCAGGAGGACCACAAGTTCAAGACCAGAGGCAGTCTGCGGAATTTAACAAGACCTCTTCTGAAAAAGTAAAAAAATGGGATGAGGGGGAAGCTCAGTGGTCCAACACTTACAAAGTGTGAAAGCACGAGGGCCTGGGTTCAACCCCCAGTACTGCAAAAATTTTTAAAAAGTCAAAATCCAGTGTACAAAAGGAAATTTAGGATTTGTCGCGTAAATTAGTCCATGGGCTACTACTAGTACCTGGTTACTCAAGAGTATATATTAAATAAGCTAACATATGAAAGGTCCAATGTCTAACTTCTGTAGTACAGTAGATGCACGATAAAAGAGTGGCTGCTTTATTTTGTTGCTAGCATTCATTCTGAATGGATGTTTTTAAAAGAAGAAGCATATACCGGAGCAGACTAATATTTATTGAGAACCAAAACTGTGTAAGGATCTATACTAGATGCCTTATGCACGCTTCAATCTTCAGAAACATTCTGCAACACCGATATTATTTGCTTCTGTTTTTATTTTTATTTACTAATGTATAAATTGAGACTTGGAAAATTAACTTGCCAGGTGAGACAGCTAAAAACTGAGTCATCTGATGTTTCAAATTCTACGCTGTTTGACTACACTACGAGACTTCTTTCTGAAAGAAGAAAAAATACTTTCAGAGAAATACAGTGCATTGAGGAATGACTGACAGAGTCAAAGATATTTAGCGAGAGGTGAATGAGTTCGGCAGGAAAAGACGGTGGTAATGGCATTTAGCTACTGAAAGGACAGTCATATGCAATGCATAATGACTATTCCTCAACTTGCTCTTTAAACGAAAATATTAGCACTTACCATATGTCAGTCAGCATGGTAGGTCTTATGTTAGGTGCTAGTAAAATAACAAGTAAAATAGTAAAATAACTATATTCCTTTCGTGCTTTCAAGTGGTTTATTCTTTGGAGTGACCGAGGCAAATCAACAATCAGAAAGACTATCGCATGTTATTGGAGTCAGAGAACACCAATTTAAGGCAGAGAATGACAAATAAAAATGCCCCATAGAAAGTGAGGTTGATATTTACAATGATAGTTGCAATATGAACAACAGTCAGGAAAGATGAACTTGTGACAGGGAGAGTCTAAATGAATTATACTGATCAGTTAGTTTGTCTGTTTCCTTGCTCTTATAATATAGCATTTATGCATCACATAAAACTACTTTTTGTTTCTTTTGTTTGTTTATTTAAAGACAAGGCCTTACTCTGTAACCCCAGGCTGGACGTGAACTCACTATGTAACCCAGGCTGGCCTTAAACTTGTGATCCTCCTGCGTGGGGCTCCTGAGTGTTGTGAGAAAAGGCATGCACCACCACACTTGGCTGTTTCTTTTATTAAGTGGAGAAAATACAAGCGCAGTGGTACACACCTGTAATCCCAGCAGCTCAGGAGGCGGAGGCAGGAGGATCGCAAGTTTGAGACCAGAGGCAGGCTGGGTAATTTAGCAAGACCCTATCTCAAAAAGTTAAATCAAAAAAATGGGCTGGGGGTACAGCTCAGTGGTCCAGCACCTGCAAAACATGCAAGCAGGAGTCGCTGGATTCAACCCCCAGTATCAGAAAAAAAAATGTAGTTGGGGAGAAATCACTTAAGTTAATATTGTTCCTATTTACTCAAATATCTATGTAGAATAAAATGTACATGATGGAAACTTTTAACTATAAATAAAATGTGTTCAATAAATTTTCAGATAACCACCCAAGATCCCCACCATCTACTTTTCTTTGCCATGCACATTAAGCTACAGATGTTGTTGTTGTTGTTGTTAGGTGCCATGGAGTCAGCATCCGACTCATAGTGACCCTACATACAACAGGTGAAACACTATTGTCAGTGCTTCTCTGCTATTCATAGGGTTTTCTGGCGGATTGATTTGGGGAGTGGGTTGTTGGGTCCTCCCAACCTACAGCGCCTGGTATTCCCAGGTGGTCTCCCAGGCCTGACCCCGCTTAGCTTCCGAGATCTGAGGAGATTAGATGCCACAGGGCTACAGCTGCAGGCAAGCTACATGAGATACAGTTTAGTCAACACAATAACACATCTGCAGTTCAGTTCCCATTTTAAATATATCATAAATTTAATGATTCTTAAAAAATTCTTTAAATAAAAACATTTTTTAAAAAGCAGGGCATGTTTAATAACCAGTTTAGAGACACTCTAGTAAATTCCTTAGTCTATAGGTTTTCAATCTCTACTCACTGTTGATCTTCACTTTCAATTCTCTGTAAATGATCATGTAGAATGTATCTTTAAGTATTTCCTTTCCTTTTAAAAACTCAGATACTTAACATGCATTACATAAATGTTAATAGTAATTTTTATACTAGCTACAGAGAAACTTCTTACCAGTGACTTTGTCAAGGTCACAGAGCAAATCTCTGATAGGGACAGGAATGGAATTCATGACCTTTGACTGCCAGCAGTTTTCTACCCACACTCAGAAATTCCTTCCACATAAGCATCATTTATAAGCTCACTTTGAGAAACTAGGAAGCCCATCCCTTTTGGGGGGCAGGCATCAAGTGGGGAGATGAGGAGAGGGCAGGGGTAGTATTCCTGTCAAATCAATTACCACAGCAGTACTTCATAGTTTTACTAAGTGACTTTTACCCACATTACCTCATTTAACCCTCACCACACCTCAGAAATTTGACCAAGGTCATCCAGAGTTACTAAGAAAGGCAGACTCAAACTGAGACATTTTTGCTATCAAAATGCATTCTGATTCCAGGATACATCATCTTAGATTATGATATGAAAGTTTTTTATTTCATTTTCACAATAATTTATCTTGGTTACCTGTTAGGCAAAAGCACATTACCTTATGATCATTTATCGTGGTTGTTTTATTTGAGGAAGGGTAGATTTTAGGTTTGTTATGAATCAGCTTGTTAATCTCAAGATTAGAATAGCACTACTAACCACAAAACTAAAAAAAAAAAAAAAAAGGACTATGTGTTTCCCCCTTTCTACCTATTTGTGTAGCTTTTCACTATAATTATTGGTCATAATGGGTGTGGTGTGGGAGGATATATATATATATATATATATATATATATAACTACCGATGTACGATATAAAACATGCATAAATATAAATACTAATTATATACATACGTATATAAAATAGTGTATGTGTATATATATACACACACATATCATGTGCATCTACATAATGACAAAAAACTATTGTGAAAATCTGTATTCACTGAAAAGCATAGTAAAGATGTGTGTGTGTGTGTGTGTGTGTGTGTGTGTGTGTGTGTATAGCAATTTCTGACTGTCCAAGCCGGCAGGTTGTAAGCATGGTAGCTTTCACAGCCTTTGATGGGAGTGAGAAAACAATCCCAAAGCTCACCAATTATCTTCCCTCTCATTGTCCATGCAGCAGGACAACCACAAGGGCTGTCTGCTGCTTTCTCTGTACCTAGACAACAATACTGTTTAGGCCAGTCTAATTAATAAATATGCAAAAATACAGACCATGAGATTAACAACAACAGAAAAGTATGACTTTAGGTTGAAAAAAGACAGGAAGAAAGACTGTATCACGGCAGAGTTCTTTGGGTGAATATCCTATAATCTACTGCCAGACCAAAACAAATTTTTATGGAGCAATATGACTACTCAAGTAGCTACTTTGTGACAATAACACCCAAAACCGAAAAATCCTTTTGTAATATAATTACTGAGAATATATAGAGAAAGTAACCATTTAATCCACAGCATGTGTTCTCTACCACAAGAACCCAGAAGCTGACATCAGATGGGGTGTGGCTAGTGTGGGCCCTGAAATTGAATTCTGGACGGTTGAAGTCAGACAGCTCTCTGGCAGGGCTTAGGATCCAGAAACCAACCATGTTTGACAAAGCTGAAGGCAGCTGACCTTCTGGGCATAGGGCAAAGCCCATCTGTTTACTCCCATTTTGCTTCTGGGAGGAGTGGTTGTGGTGGATGAGTTAAGACTGTGGTTATAGGGTGTTGCCAGTTACTTAATTGTAATATTTTTACCCTTACATTTTGTACACATTTAAAGGTCAAAGCAGAGCATAACTTGTAAGCTGAAAAGTGAAAAAGTTTTGAGTTAAAAAAGGAAAATAAATGTACATTGGGCAAAAATATAGGTATTTTCAGTCTGCTATCATATGGTATTTTCGAACTGTAAATGGCAATGTAGCTCAGTGGTAGAGCCCCCCCAAGCATGTACAAGGCCATGGATTTGATCCCCAGCACCACAAATCAACAACAACAACAACAAAGTGGTCAAAATGTAAATGACACAGACAGGCAACTGCAAATCATTTCAGATTTTATATAGTCAGGCACGGTGGTGCATGCTTGTAATTCTAGTGATTTGGAAGCCTGAGGCAGAGGAAAGCAAGTTCAAGGCCAGAGGCGACCTGTGCAATTTGGCAAGACCTTATTTCAAAATAAAAAATAAAATATAGGCTGAAGATGCACCTCAGGGGTAGAGTGCTTACAAAACATGCATAAGGTCCTGTGTTCAATACTTGGTACTGCAACAACAGGAAGAAAAAAGAAGTGTGTGTGTGTGTGTGTGTGTGTGTGTGTGTGTGTGTGAATTAATAAGTATAAATTTCCTAAACAAAAAAGATAACAATGGCATAAATTTTGAATGAATTCCTTTGGGATTTTAGCCCTTCCTCATTAGTCAAGACACAAGCACCAGTGAGTAAACTTATTCACCAAAAAAAATAGTAAGTTTATGCTTGTATAGTGTCACACACCTGTAATCTCAGCACTTGGGAGGCTAAGGCAGGAAGATGGTGAGTTCAAGGCCAGCCTAGGCTACACAGTGAAATCCTGTCTCAAAAAAAAAAAACCATGAGTTCCAATGACTTTATGCCATTACTAGTTTTGTACTCTGTACTAATAAACAAATTATAGTCAGATTTATGAATTTGAGTTGCTAAAAAGAAAGCTTCTCCCAAAAATAAAGAAAACAAGTCATTTGACATCCTAATGAATGTGATTATTCTAATATTATGTAATTTGTATAAACATGAAACCCTATGCTTTTCATTGTGTATGATGAAAAAATGCAAGACCATATTTTATTTGTCCAACTTTTAATAATATCATCACACTAGGTAAGGTTATTCAAAACTCTTAATCAACCAGCATTTCCAATTCAAAATGCTCTCAGTATATTCCTGAAATCCTGAGCACTTACATCTTTGCTGAGATAAAACATACCTATGTTTGAGATCAAATTATTTCATTAGGTTGATAACATCCTGCTTAATAATATAACATCTAAGATTCATTCTAAGGCTGTGAAAATGCCTATTTCCCTTTACAGGAGGCCAGACGAAATCTATGCAACATATATATTTATACATGACTAGAACACTATGGATATTCTAGGCCTAACTCATGCTCTTAGGCTCAAATGACAAGCACCCTGATTTGTTCTCCCCTGAGCCTGAGAGAGAGGGTATTTGCAGTCCCTTCCCTTTTGTACACACATAGGCTGCAGCTGTAGTAAACAACCACCAGCCAAAAGTTTCTAAGGTCAAGGTCTCAAATGCTATACCAGGACCATTTCCTCCCAAACATTCATTTCTAGAAAAGGAACTTGGGGGGGAGAGGGCGGGATGTTAAGGGCTCATTAGCACAAAAATTTTCATTCAATAAACAGTAATAAAAAGCATTCCCCAATAAAGTTTAGCTGACTGAAGTTTCTTTTAAATATGCCTTACTAAGGAGTAGATAAATAACTGAAAGACTTCAATAATAAACAGAAACCCCTCAAGAATGTTTTGGGTAACTTGACCTATGTTTTAGTTCATAAATTATGAAATTTCATGTGAAAATATTCCAATTTTACTGATTTAAGTATATTTCATAATAATTATGAGACAATAGATAGAATACTAAACCTCTTTCCTAAATACATTGCATATTTCTGCCAATTCCTGCATACTCAAATTGCTCTCTCCCCAACTCAAAGGAGCTTAATACACTCAATCTAGTATCAAGATTGACCAGGCTGCAGCAATAAAGACGTAACTTATGCAATTGAAATGCCTGTCCTTCAACATTCTATTTCTACGAAGATTATACAGTTTAAATTTTTCTAGCCTAAAAGTACACCCCTTTAATGCAACCAGTTTCTATGTGGTTTTTAAAAACGTAAACAACATGTGAATAAGGTCTGTGGATAGCACAATCAGGCTTTTTTCTTTGGGAGGAGGGGGTTCCACTGTTGTAATTAAATGCCCCTTTTAAAAGCATTTCTTGGAAGATGGTATCCTCTCACTCTTCAAAGTGACCACTCCTATTCCCCTGACAAGCTGCTGCTTGCTAAAAGCCACCAAATTTATTTCAAAGCATTTACTTATCTAAACAACTCTATCCTCCACTAAGAAAAGGGCATGGAGGCGTCTAGGTGGATTTGCAGAATGACGTGTACTTGATTGGCAGATGTCTATGAAGCAACTAGATGCACATGCACTTAATGTAAATAGAGCTGCTCGCCCTTCAGGTGTTACAGGGAAACAGAAAATATTAACGCTGAGTTATAATATCTTAGTGCTCAGCTGAGAATTCTATTAGGCAGTAGAATTACTTAAAACAATCCATATAAACGACACTCAAGCCATCTGTACAGTTAAATTAGAGAGCTGACACTACTAACCACACAAACTGTTTATCCAGATTACACATTCCGTTGTACTAATACTCTTTAACTCAACAGTCAGCTTTTATCAGCTGAATTAAGGCTATTACTATTAAAGTATGCAAAACTCGAAGAACAGGGGAAAGGGGGTTGGGAAGCTGCAGGGCATATAACAAAGGAATTGGTACTTTTTCCTAGCATTTGCCTCAAATGCACCGCGAAAACAAAACTGTTGAGTGCACCCCACCCTTTTCCCCAAAGATAAAAGTTTTCAAAGTTATAGTACGCAGTTCTCTACCCAACAAAAGCAGGATTGATTCTCCCGGTAGGAGAGCATCTAACATGAGCACTAACTAATATCGTGGAGGTCAAGTCTGAGCCCTGGGAGCGAGCTGCTAAGGCAAGAAGTGGCTCCCAGGCTGGCTCCGCGGGCTTCCCAGCCCAGGTGGCCCTGCAAAGTTGCCCCTTGTCAACTCTAGGCAGGTCCCCCGTAATAGAAAATAACAGCCACGGGCCGGCCCCTGGCTACTTCCACGGACCAGGCACTGTAGCAAGTGACAGTTACACATCACTAAGACCAGAGACAATAATGAATGTAGCACCAGGACCACTATTCATGCCAGCAGTGTCATCTCCGCCTTAACCCCTTCCCCTCCACGCTCTCCAGCGCGCACACACACAGCCCGCCCGGCCGCGGTGCGGCAGCTATTCATCCAACCGGTCTATTCCTGGGGGCCCAACTTCCAATACCTCACACCCCCCCCCCATTCAGCCCTGGAGGTTTTATTTCTCATCCTTGGCAACTGTCAGGCGAACACTGCAACCAACAATTCCACTTGGGGTAGAAAACCATTTGCTTAATTCACGTTACTTGCTAAGTTCTTTTTAAAAATTTTAGGGGAGTGGGGGAAGTAACCTCCCTCTTTCTTCTCCACGAATCCGACCGCCGCTACTTGCTTTGCAATAGCATCGCCCTTCCCCGGCCCCCTCCCGCTTCCCAACACTTTCCCCCCTTTAAGAACACAGACCAACCACAACGATTTAACTTGAGCAGATGACAGAGGAAAATAAAACATGTTAAGAGAATACGGTCTGATTTGGGATGGCAAAAAAATAAATAAACAAGGAGGGGGTTGTTTATTTTGATAAGAAACGGAATCGGCACAGACCTGAACAGAAGCTGCAGAGCAGGAGAAATTGTTTTCTTTCCCTCACAGAGTCCCCCTCTCTCTCGCCCTTTCTCTCTCTCACACACACGCGCGCGCGCACACACACTCACTCTCGCACACACACGGCGTCACCCGCGCACACTCACACGCACAAGCAGAGCCTCTCAGCTGCTCTCTGCAGTTCTCAGGAAATGAATGGGGGGCAACCCAGGGAACTGTTGTACTTGCAAATGACTTACCCGGATCACATGATGCGCTAAATGTAGGGTGGGCCGGTGGGTGGAGGCTGCCGAGACTCGAGCCCCGGTCTAGTGTGGGGAGCCTCGCCAGGCCCGCATCGAATTACCCCGGGGCCCAGCCGAGGGGGTTGCAAGACGTTGCTTCTCCCTTGCAGCCCGCAGCTCAGGAAACCGGAGAGGCGCGGGGGGTGGGGTGGGGCGGGGTGGGGTGAGGTGGAGGGGGGTGAACACACCAGACCCCCAAACAAAAGAGCTCCGGGTCCTCCTCCCCAGAAACAAAGCCCCGCCGCTGCGGGCGAGCCCCGGGGTGGGGCCGAGGGCGGGGGCGGGGAGGGGCTCGCTTAGCAGGCGCTAAGTCGCTTTATTGCCATAAAATGGGGCCCCCCCCGGCCGCTCCGCCCGAGGATTAGGAGGCGGGCTCTGAGTGTGATGGTTGAAATCCCCTGTGGGAAACTAACCCCTCCCCGATCGCAGAGGTAGAAGGCAACACCCACCGCCCAGCCCTCGCGCGCAGCGGGCCGCCGGCTGGGGGGTGGGTCCGCGGCGCCTCCACCCCGCCCCACCCCGCCCCACCCCTGCCCCCGCCCCCCGGCCTCGGGCCTCGGCCGCGTTTCCCTTTCACCTGCACCACCTTGCTGCGGCACCCAAAATAACCTACACATGGCCCACGGAGCTCTGCGAGCGGCCAGCCGCGGGGGCCCTCGGGGGCGCACGGCGGGAGGAGCCCCGGGATTGCAACTCGCCGGGCGAGGACTCTCGCGGAGCCGCGAGAAAGTCCCCTCTTTTGTGTCAGAGCGCGCACCGCAGCCCTAGGAAAAGAATTCGGAGACACATAAAGCGCCCAGTGCGCTCGGCCTCCGCCCCCTCCCCGCTCCCGCCCGGACGGGGGCGTGCACGGAGGGGGCCCCGGCGCCCGAGCCGTCCCCGCGGCTCACCCGCCAGCTAACTTGGAAAGGTGTGGGCGGAGCCGGCTCGGGCGGCTGGCCGAGGCTGCGGGGCCGCCTGCGGGGACCGCCCCGGGCGGCGGGCATCGCCCGCACCGGGCAACAATGGGGTCCCGACAAGGGTTACCCACCGGCGGCGCCTTGGGTACGGGAGTGGGTGCGGTGGGCGGAGGCCCGGGCGAGGAAGCCGGGGTAATCATTGTTTGGGTGCGGGAGCGGCGCACGTTGCGGGAGAGGCTTGGGCTCCCTCCCTCCCCGCGCTTCACCTTGGCGGGATGAATGGGGGCGAGGCGCAGAAGCGTGCCTGGCTCCGCAGCCCGGGAGATGGGGTTCTTGCCCGCGCCAGTTATTTAGGAAAGCGGGCGAACTCGCAGGAAGGGGAAGAGGAAGCGGAGCTGCGGACCCCCTGCCAGGGTGACGGGATAGTGGGGCCAGACTCCTGCCCAGCGCCCGGGAGGGGAGTCCTTGACGCTTTCCCAGTGCCCCGCCCGCGCGCCCCGGGGAGCACGGCCGCGGGATTCTGGGGCAGGAGGAGGAGGAGGCGGCGGCCGGGAGGGCGCGGGGTCAGCCGCGCCGCGGGGTTGGCGGGGGCAGGGAGTGGATGGGACCGAACTGGTTATGCGAGGTGCGGGAGTGGGGCTGGCCCGGACGGGCGTTATTGATGGTCAGTGTCTGCGGGCGCCACTTTCTCCGCACGCCTAGGTGAGCGTCCAGGGGCGCAGAGGAGGGCTGGGCGCCCCTGCGTGGTGCCCGCAAGCCCGCCCTGCGTGGGAAACTGCCCCGGCGGTGGAAGGCGGGCAAGGGGAAGTTTGCGTTAGGAGAGAAAGATTTGCAGTGGTGTGGCATGAAGTAGGGTGGGGAGGGAAATAGGGAGAGGCCGAGAAACAGGAAATGAGAGTGAAGGAACAAATTCAAGCCAGGAAAAGCCAGCTTCTACATCTGTGTGGCACTGTGGCATTTTTCAAACACTTAAGGCCCAGGGTGCGTTATTAATGAAAACAGGTGGGGTGCCGCCTGACGCCTTCTCTGCCCCTTGCCACATTTTATATATATAGGAGGAGTGTGGGAAAGGACTATCCTAAAGGAGTCCTCCCGCGGCCGGCCCGTTCCTAGTCCTCACCCACTGAATCTGTGGGCCTGAGTCTGCTTAGGAATAAAACAGGTGAGCGAGGAGCTGTCTATCCTGGTATTAGGGTTTCGAAGAAGAACAAATGAGTAAAGTGTAAAAGTGTCTGAAATTTTGGGGGCACTCCTCCAGAGAAGTAGCCTGAGACTGTAAAGGAGCGGGAAGGCGGGTGACCCCGGATCCTGAAAGGAAATAGGACCTGGAAGCTGAGGGATCCGTTGCTGGGATGGGTCTCTGTGCAGAGAAATGAAGCTTCAGACCCTAGCCGCTGGTCTAATCCTGGGCAAAGGGTAAACAGCCCCTTCCACTCTCCTGCATCCGGGAGAAGCAACATGAGAACACGAGTTTGAAAAAGAGTAGAATATCAACAAATGTGCAGTATTTAAACGGAAAAACTTGCCTCTGATAGAAGCACTGTAAAGTTTCCCTGTAGGTGGGGCTGGGAGAGGCAGGGAGTGAGGACAGTGAGTTTAACTCTAAGGGTGGAAGGATGCTAGAAGAAATTATGTCATCGTGGCAGTTCTTGTGCTAACAGCTCTTTCCCAGCTGAGTGGCAAACAGACCATAAATATATTCTATAGAGAATGCTTCCGCACGTGGAAAAGCAAACAGCACACTCCCTTCCTACTGCAACAGCCACGGGCATGGTAATAAAATGATGAAAGGCAGAAAATAAACTGCAAGAATCCATTCCAGAGGGGCAAGGGAAATTAAGGGCAGGTCAAGGTTAATATCTTGCGTCTGGATAGGGCGTGTGGTTAAAAAAGGAAGTACATCAAGTATTAGGAAAAAGTGCTAGCAGCTTTAAAGAAAAAGAAATGTTGACATTTAAGAAAGAATTAGAAACGTTACCACAAGGTAGCTGCCTAGATTTAAAAAGAAAAAAGAGAAAGAAGAAAAATATAGGTTTAGAAGGACGAATCATTTCATTGTGTGACTTGGGGATGGGTGTGGAAATGCAAAAACAATGAAAATTTTAAAAGCATGGATATTATTGAGAGTGAGATCACTAGAGAGTGTGCACAGGCATACATTTCCAATGCAATTCGTATAATTCTGTCTCTGTACAGAATTTAAAACTTAAGGTGTGGACAGAAAAGAATGACATAGAGAAAAAGTGTGGTACCTTGGCAAAGATACGAGCATTTTTTGATGTTTAGACCTTTGTACTCTTACCTCCATGTGTTTGCCAAGATGTGAAAAATTATTTTACCAAGAACATATATTTATGACAATGTAAAAGAATGTGATGAGATAAATTACAGAACCTTAGATTTTCAGGGTTGAAAGGATCTGTCAAGTCTAATCCTATATAATACTTCAATTGTGCTTAAAACCAAGATGAGTTAGGTTAAGGGTGACTGCCCGTAGCCCTAATTCTACAGTCTTCATTTGCTTGATCGCTATTATCAAAATAACCTAAAGAATGAGTTAAGAAAGAGGATAGAAGTTGATATTCTGAGTTTCTCATATATGATACATACATTAGATTTCTTTTACCTAACAATGTCCAGATAAGAGAAAAAGCATTCCTCAAAACACTCCAAAGCAGATAATATATCCAACTCAATATAAATGATATAGCAGAAGTTACAACTAGCAATTTTAAAAGTAACTATCACCTACCTACAAATTTTTTTGTTACGTCTTATACTCAGCCATTGGTGATACTCTGAAAAATTAGAGTCAGTAATAGATAAATCTTTTAGGGGATTAAAAGCATTCCCTGTAGCACACCCTGATTTCTGGAAGATAAAGACTCTTCAGTGTCTGTGTACATTTACTCTCTTCAGTGCGTGTGTACATTTGAAGTTGTTAAGCCTTTGGATTAGGGAGGACAGAGATTGCACAGATGATTTAATGTTAATATAACTCTGGGTGCAGATTGGGACAAATAGAGTCCATTTTCAGAAGTAAAGGCTTTATTAAAAGATTAGCGTTAACTGAAAGTGAAAATAAAAGTGATTCACAGAGCTCTAGATAAATTTTAAAATACAGTCTTGAGTTTACCTAGGGCTAAATGCGCAAATGTATTGTTTGATTTCCAATGCTATATTTTTCACATCATATTTTGGCAGTAATGTGCAGCAAAGGGGAATTTTCCTGTTCAACTATAAGAAAGGCATGTAATAACCTCACTGCAAATGCAAACAGCTGGTGATATTATGTGTTGATAAACAACATGTTCTGATTTGGATGATGAGCTGTGTGAAAATCAGAAGAAAAAAATGCCATTTCATAACTTTGTTTTGTTGCAATCAATACAGGTTTGGGTTCTTCTAGTTTAAATATCTTCATCAAATCTTTAGATCCATCCAATTTTCCAAGTGCCTCCAGTTGCTTTCATTCAGAACTCTGCCAGCCTCATTCCCACTGTTGCATCCTCTCCTCATCCCCCAACTCTGCAGCTCTGGCCATCCTTCCCTGGGACCATCCCACCCTTCACAAGGCAAAGCCTTACTTATGGCATACCTGTATCTACCAACTCAATTTGGCACAAATTAGTTTCAGTACAAATATCATGACACATAAGGTTTTCACATTTATATTTTCAGTACAATATCATGACACATTTAGATTTTCAGACCTCATACTTCCCCTTCTAGCCCAGGTGGACAGCTTGCCATGCCCCTTTACCCTAGATGCCTTTACTCTACTGAATGGTTCCTCTCTGACTCCTCCTGCTAAATATTCCAAAAATGATTCTATGACATCTCACATACATGTGGACATAGCCCATCCCCTCATCAGATAATAATCTGTCCCTTTTTGGAGCTCCTTTGAGTATAATGGAAAGAATTCTCCGTTTTGTCCACCTACTTTAAAAATTCTTTCATATTGAAGCATTCACATTTATTAGATGCTTATGTGAATCAATGTGAGACCTATTAGCCCAAGTGGTCATCCCATAACTGTTGATTCCTACATTTATTTTTAAGCTACTTATGTCTTTCTACTTATTTCAAGTACTGGTAATTGTTTGAGAATAAGAGCTGCACCGTAACCATCTATTTAGGTTTCCTTTTACCTTTCCCAGTATTTGCACATACCAAGTGATTAGTGAATGGATTTTTAAAACCAAGAAGTAATTATACTGTATAAAATTAGAATGTCATACCTCAAAAATATAGTTTTGCAGAAAGCTTAAATTTCCATCTGGGTGCACATATTGAAAATAACAAACAAAACTCAGAATGTGTTGACAAATACCTCTGAACACTAATTCCACCAACATTCTTTAGGCAATTTTAAGTCAGAAGTTTTACATAAAAGAGTATTTTAAATTTAGCAAATTTTCACTTAATTTCGTTGTCTCACATTTAGTCATTTAAAAATTATTCAATCAACTACTCTTAATTCTTTTTATTAGAATTACTTAGCACCATACTGTAATAAAATTTAATAAAATTAAGTAAATAAATTTAATAAAAAATTAAATAGAAATTTAATTTTTTAATTCCAAAAGGAAAATTCTCAGCAAATTTGTCTTTAAAAATGACACTTTACAAGTTGTTAGGTTATAAACACTGGAGGTGCAATGTAATTGAGATAATCTATAGTTTTAAATATAATAAATTGAGGCACATGAGATTTGAACTACAGCTGTCCTTGATTTTTAATTTTGCAAATGAAGTCAACACTCCTGAAAATAACTGAATTCAGTGAAGTATAGATAATTTACAATACCACTTTAGTTTCATGCTATGTACAGGTTTTACCTAGATATTATGAAGATAAGCTTACATAAGGGTTAGGGGAGTAGCTCAGTACTTGGCTAGAATGTGCCAGGCCCTGGGTTCGATCCTCAGCATAGCAAAAAAAAAAAAAAAAAAAAAAGAAAAGGAAAATCAAGGAGTTGTTAATTAGAACTATAATACGAGAAAGCTGGGTTCCATGGTGCATGCCTGTGATCCCAGTGACTCAGAAGGTTGAACAGGAAGATCACAATCTCCAGGCCAAAGGCAGTGTGCACAACTTAGCAAGACCTTGTCTCAAAATAAATACAACAGGGACTGTAGGTGTAACTCAGTGGTGGAGCGCTTGCCTAGCATGTGCAAGAGTCTGGGTTCAACCCACAGCACTGAAATAAATAAACAAGCATATGATCTAAGGTACAATTATAATACTCTACATGAAGCTATGGAGCTGGGGTTTAGCCCAGTTGGTGGGAGTGCTGCGCTACACTTTCTGAGGATCCGGATTCAATCCCCAGCACTCCAAAAATGGGAGAGGACATGGCAATCCACTCCTGAAACAATTCCAAAACAATCAGCCATTGAAAACCCTGTGAGGGTCCCTATGAGTTGGACACGACTCAAGGGCTCCTAACAACACCACCATATGAAGCTATAGCTGGTTGGAAACACTAAGGAATATGTTATAGAAGTTACATTTAAAAGCATCTTCAAAAGGTGAATAGGTATTTTTGTTTCTTAATATGAAATATGTCAAATATGTAAAATAATATATGTCATGGTAGGTAAAAGTTGCTACTGGGGCACTACTTGGCTTGAGATATAGAATGTCTCCAGTACTAAGTCACTACTATGGTCATTTCAGTTGCATCCCTGTCCTGTCCCTATAGTAATACTTTCTGAACTGGGCTTTATGATCTCATTGCACTTTTTAAAAAATTAGTATTTTGGTCTTGCCTTTAAGTCTTCATATAATTTTTCCTAAGAGCAGCTTACCATTATTCATTTAATTTATCCCTACAACATTAGATTTTTTTTTCCAAATTTTTACAGTTTTGCTTGCTTGTTGTTTGGTGCCATCGAGTTGTGTCTGACTCATAGCAACCCTCATAGGATTTTCAATGACTGATTGTTTCGGGATTGCCTTGGGAAAGGATTGCCTCGTCCTTCTCCCATTTTTGCAGTGCTGGGAATCAAACCCAGGACCTCAGAAACTGCAGAGCAGTGTTCTACCAACTGAGCTAAAATCCAGCCCCAGTTTAGCTTACATTATAGTAAACATCTTGTTGTTGTTGTCATTAGGTGCCATCAAGTCATGTCCAACTCATAGAGACCCTCATAGGGTTTTCAATGGCTGATTGTTTGGGGATGGCTTCAGGCATGGATTGCCACACCTGAATGCCAGCCTAAGATACTCTTTGTCCACCCCTTCCAATGAAACAAGAAGTCTAAAGGTCAGCTTCCACAGTTCAAGCCCATTCAGCTGCTCTCTCATACCCCAAAGCCTCAAGCTCATTTTACTGTCCTGCTACCTCTCTTAAGGTGAAATCCCCTCCTAGAGCAGGAAAAAGAAAGGAAAAAAGGCTAAGGATAAAGTCTGTTCCTTTTAGAAAGCTTTGCAGAAACCTCTCCTGTATCATCTGCTTACAATTCATTGGACAAACCTGGGATCACATATCTTCTCTCAAACCAATCACAGGAAGGTGGACATACAGTAGAGCCTCATGGATAGAATTTGAAACAACCGGTTGACAGTGTCTGCCTTTTTGCTTTATAATTTTACATCATGTAGTCTTAAATTGGAAACCATTATATTTCCAAGATCCTGAATTCTTGCTAACAGATAGCTAAATAAAGAAAAAAAAATACAAGCTATTGCCACTATCATTTTAAGGACATTAATTCAAGAATTATATTTTTAAAAAAGAATTTGTGATGTTTATTAACATATGTATTTTCCACAAAATGTGGTCAATAAATAATCAAAGTATCTAAACCATAATGTAGTCAGTTTTAGATTAATCCATGTGTGATTTACCTAAGGCAAAATGTGAATACCAGTTTTGCTTCATCTAGTTACACAGTCTGGTTATGGCTCATTTTTTTTCCTTTCCATCAACTTTTAAAAAAGTGAACATTACTTTTTAGGCAGTGAGTAAGCAAGTCACAATTAGAAAGATCTCCCAAAATATAACCTGTATTTACACTTCATATCCAAATGTTAGTGGGGCAGCCATGTATAAGTTGGTACCTGAGAACCAGAAAGGCTCAAACTGATTCCAGTTTTTGATTCTCAGGTACAACTGGGTTGCACCTTACTTACAAGGATGCAAAGAACTAATGAGGTCTTAATATGCCTTCCCCTACAAGACAGTAAGTTCTCTGGGGCTTGACAAGAATTGTGTCTGGCTGCTTGTTAGTTATCCCACAAGTGTCTAACTCAGCACCCAAAACATATGTTCAAAATTTTTGATGGACAAGTGATAGTAACTTCCAAAGTGCTCATCATATTGTAGATATTGTTGGGTGCTGTGGAGTCAGATCCAACTCATACTGTAGATGTAGGCCCTATAATCATTTTCCTCTTGTATTAATCATAAGGGTCTTTAATACAAATAACTTATTGTATGTTTACTATGAAAATATACTTAAATATAATCATCTACCAGATAATAGAGATTTTTGTCAAGAAAATAGTCTAAAAGAGTATATAAGGTTTCTATATTTCTGTTGTATAAAATATTTAGAACCAGCTAATTGAACTTATAAAGATTATTATTATTTTGCTTGATTTGGCATGCATCTATTTTAAGTGACCATACTTTCAAGTTGTTGTTGTTGTTGTTGTTAGGTGCCGTCGAGTCGTGTCTGACTCATAGCAACCCTTATAGGGTTTTCAATGGCTGATTGTTGTTGGGATTGCCTCGGGAATGGATTGCCATGTCCTCCCGTTTTTATGGGGCTGGGAATAGAACTCGGGACCTCAGAGACTGCAGAGCAGCACTCTACCAACTGAGCTAAATCCCAGCCCATTTTCAAGTTAGAATGCATATATACAAATAAATTATATGTATGATTTAAAACAATTTTATACTTAACATAGACTTAATAAAGAACTAACTTCACTCCTTCTTTTCTCCCTGTTTCTTCTAATTCTAATTCTTCTTTTTCTTCTTCCTTCCTCTCCCTGTCCCTGTCCCAATGTCTCCTTCCTTTCTTTCTTAAGACAGGAACAAATTGTGTATAATTTATGCATGAAAACTTAAGTCACTCAGTTCTATATTTTTGCCCAGTTCACAAATGAGTTTTTTCAAGCTTTTATACAGAATTCAAGTATAATTCCATTCTCAATGCCAGACAAAAATGGCCATGGCAAATAAAGGAAAGTCACTAGAGAGAAAACAAAAACGTACTTTGAAGCCAACTTAAATGCCACTCCTCTATTTTAAACTAACATTTATTAGCATTCGATAGGTGCCACCTGCTGCTCAGGGTGTTTTTGCATTTCACCTCCTTAAGATGAGCCTCACTAAACTCTTGCAAGTTGAAATCTCACAAGCACTCTTCGTCCTACTTCCCTTTTAACTTCCTCTGTGCAGCATTTATCATCATCTATTATACTGTGCTGCTGCTGGTGGTTATGGCGGTATATAAACTCTCTCTATCCCTCTATGACCCACCTCTTCTGCAGCAGGAGTTCCATAATGGCAAAAGATTTTTCTATCAGGTTTACTTCTACAGCCCATTTTGCACAAATGTACCTAGCATGGCATAGGCACTCAATAAATATTTGGGAATGAATAAATTCACATTGTATAGATGGAGAAACTGGAGCATCAGATGCTTTCATATCACTTTATCTCCCAAACTACAAGTAGAAGGATTTTGTACAATCTGTCATGGAGTGTTATGATCTAAACCATTTCTTTATGTCACTTGTTGGCATGAAAGAGCTTGATACTCTTAACAGGCCCAACAGATGACTATATGTCTAAGGCAATCAGCTGGTTATCGCAAGATCCTGACAAGAATGAAAATTTCTTCAAAAATAAGAATGAAGCTAGGCACTCGAAGGCACATTTGTGATCCCAGTGACTCAGGACACTGTGGTAGGAGGATCACAGGTTCAAAGCCAGAGGCAACCCCTGCTCAACTTAACAAGACCCTGTCTCAAAATAAAAGATAAAACAGGGCTGGAGGTCCAATTCAGTCATAGAGCACTTGCTTTCATGCCCAAGGCCCTGGATTCAACTCCCGGTACTGAAAAAGAGAGAGAGGGAGAGGAGAGAAGAGGGAGGAGAGAAAGAAAGAGAGGGGGTAGGAGGGAGAGAGAGAGAATAGGAAAGCAAGATAAGGATAATCAAATGCATGGCTATTAACTTCCACTAGTATATCTGCATATTTGTGTACTATTTGTACTAAATAAATTGCTGAGTCATTTTCAAATTAAAGTGCAGTGTCACACCTTCCTATTTCTTTATCAGCAATCACTATGTATTTGCAGTCCATAAGGCATTTTTAATCTTAGGGATGAAGCAGAGTACCACGGGGAATTTATGTGGGAGTGAACACTGTCTATATTTTAACTTACTAAGAGAGAAAGATTAGATACAATCATAATATTTCACCCTCATATTATGCTTGGTATTTTTGTGCCTCAGTATTAAGGTGGTAAGTACTATAGAAAGGGTAAATAAATGCAACAGAGGAAATCTATTCACTTATGTTAGAGCTGTTTTATTGCAATAATGTCTTATTTACGATTCTCAACTCCACAAATCCTCATCAATTATTAAGTATTTTTCCCAGTGTATTAAGTAGGATGACTGTATTTTCTCAGGAGAAAACATCAGGTAAAATGTAAGGCTTACTTTTAACATATATAATTTTTTCTATACGAATAAAATTCTACAGCTTCATTATACTACCCACTGCAGCCCTACACTAAATAGAAAGAACACATTCTCTTTATTATATAAAATGAAACCGGGCTTAAGCCCTGTTCTTTATTTCTTTGAAGCTAGAAACAGTTCTTTCCTATTACAATGAAAAAAATAAATAAAACTTTTCCTAGAATTTAACCACTACCTATCAGGCAGTATTATACTTGGACCTATCCTGCTGACTACAGAGAGGCTATAACAAAGGCAACTAGACAGAAGTCAGAGAGCAGATGTGGCCATCATTTCTTACAGTGTGAAATGTTATACAACTCTTCACAGCCAAACTTTTGATTATTTTTTCCAAGGTATGATTGTATTAACGTATCATTTATTCCTTTATCAAAATTGCCATGTAAAAAGTTTGAGTAATGCTCATGATAGAGGTGCAATTTGCTATTAGTGTGCATCTTGGTTTCATTAAGAGTTACGCTCATTGTTACATGGCTTCTGGCCTGCTAGAACTGTTATCCGCATGCATGAGTTTGTTGGGCAGCCACTGAGACAAGAAACATATGGCTGGGTCTGCTGTGAAAATTTAGACATAAACCATGAGTAACTCTATCTCTTTTTGTGCACGTATATTGACTTGAGTCCACTCATGCACGTCTATTTTGGGGATCTGTATCTCTTACAATCATTTGATAATAAAAAGATTTATATAATTTAATACCAGTAGTACTTATAAATATCATTATTATTTAATAACATATGAGCAAGCAGCAAAAAAAATTGGTCATTTTATCTAAAAGCATCAAAGTTAGAAAGAGGATATGTGATTCTTTATGGATTTGGCAATAACGCCTAGACTTTGGTTTTTTAGCGAGGCTGGTCGTGGATCAGGGTCCAAGGTTAATAACAGACATGCTCAAATACATTTTAAACCTATATACAGAATGTAATTCTTATTCTTAGCATCACATAATCTAAGAATTATCTTCTTACAACAAGCGAGCAAACTCAATTCCTTGAAATTTCCAATCTACAGGAAGGTTTTATTTTTAACTTGAACATGTTTTTTAAAAAAACAATTGCTACAATTACCTTGGAATTTTGCAAAGTAGTCCTCTTTGAAAATTGGTAGGTTCAGATCTTAACATGAACATAAAGAAGGTACTTAAAGGGCATTAATAGCTAGCAAAGCTCGTCTAAGTTAAAAGGGGAAAGGTTTAAATGGTCAGAGACCTTTGAATTAAAAAGAGCATTAAGCAAACATATTAACCACAGAGTTATAAATATGTCAGAAGTACAAACTTTCCCACTGTTCTATGGACAGAATGACTGCGCCATGATGTTGACCTTCACTAAGTCAGTTAACCCTTCTGTAACCTTTATTTGCCCATTAGGAGCAATACCTACTTGCAAAGGAAATGCTAGACCACAGATCTTAAACAATAATATTTTATTACTATTATTATCCCCAACAGAAAAGGCATTTCTTTCTGTAGGGATGCAGTGTAAGCTTGATAAACCTCTAAAATAGTGTTGTCAAAATACTAGGAAAAAATAAAACAGATGAGAGATACTGCTTTTTGAAGAGGTAAAAAGCAATGGATTAGAACCAAATTTAAATTTCTTTGCTATCCTGTTAATAAAGAACTAACGCTGCTTTACAATTTCACATGAGTTTTAACTTAAAGAACTGTGTAGCGGTTTTTGTATTCTCTTATTACAATATGCATGACAAAATGGTACACTAAGTGTACCATGTGTATTTTCTTATTTGATCCTCACAATAGTCAGTGAGGCAGATGTTGCCTTCTTTTCATTTTATAAAGATGAAAGCTGAGACTCATGAAGGTTAACTTGTTTCCAAGGTGACAAAGCCAGTACAAGGTGGAGTCGAGATTTGCTCTTCAGTTGACTAATTTCTGAGGAATATTAGTAATCACAGTATGTTTTATGTCCATAACTGGTGGAAGTAACTGGTTAGTGAACCTTTAGGCACCTGAGTGTTGAAGACTTCCAAGATCCCCTAATCTGTGCATAGCAAGCTTGGGTTCTTCCCATTAGTCCTTAAGGCTTTTTGTACATCATTCCCCACCCCTGACCCCCGCCCCACCTATCCAATATGGTTCATGAGTAAAGACCTTCAGGAAAAGATTAGTAGGATTATCCCTAATCTTTTACCTGGAGTCTCTGAAATTTTGCATGTCTCATCTGGTTTAGACATTGCCTCTTATAGATGGACTAGCAGGGCTGTTTGTCACTTGACATTATGTCTTTAGAAAGCAGCGCCACACAGTATACATGTATACTTTAGAAGGCAGCTCCACACAGTATACAGTATACCCCAAATCGGTAATCACTCACTTTTGTCAAACACACTTTTTAACACTCTGGGAATCTTTTCCCAAAGAACTTGAGTTCTAAAAGACTCCTTGGGGGATATATGTACTGCCTCAAAATCTGTGCTATTTTGCCAACCAGGTGAACATTTCACGCCTCCTGTCTCAGGTCAAGCTTCCAACTCTAGCCCCCCATTCACATGCTCCACTTACAACCTTGATTCTTATTTCACCGGGAAAACAGAAGCCCTCAGAAGTATATTTGCACACATACACATTCTCACCCTTCCTACCCATTTTCTGATAGCTCAGCCTTGCCCCTGCTCCCATGGATAAACCCGCATTGCTCCTTCTAAGGCCAGTATCATCACTTGTGTCATTAGATCCCTTATCTTTTCATCCACTCGTGGTTATTGTTCCCATAATTGTTTCCTCACTTCTGCATCACCAGTTTTTCCTTCTCTCCTGAATCATTCCCTTTAGCATACAACATGCTATAATTTGCCCAGCCTTGGAAACTAAATTAAAAACCAATTGCCTGACCACACAGTCTCCTCCAGCTCCCATCCGTTTTTCTGTTCATGACAACAAAAGTGTGCCCCGAAACAGAGCTTTTTGTTTGCTTCTGTAGCACTCAATTTCTCTTTTCCTATTTTCTCTTGAAACCAATTCAATAAAACTTTCATCACTACCACTCGTTAAGGTCAACTGCAAGTAAATGTAGAATGTAGTTTAAGGTAAATGTTCAGTCTTCATTATCTTGATCTATCAGCAGCATTTGGCAGTGATAGGTCAAGAAAATGAAGTTAAACACTAATGTTGTTGTTGTTAGGTGCTGTCAAGTCAGGTCCGACTCATAGCGACCCTATATACAACAGAACAAAACACTCCCTGACACTCTGCCATGCCTGGCACCATGTCAGGGCTTCTCTGCTATTCATAAGGTTTTTGATGGCTGAGTGTTTTGAAATTGTTTCAGGAGTGGGTTGCCAGGTCCTTCTCCTGTTTTTGTAGTGCTAGGAATTGAACTTGGAACTTCAGAGCTAAGGGTAAGACAGATTTTCTTTTCATGTCTCCTTCATTTGGTCCTTCATTTGGTCCTTCCTTCCTTTCCTCCTCTCCTCCACTTCTCTTTCTTTCTTTCTTTCTTTCTTTCTTTCTTTCTTTCTTTTTCTTTTCTTTTCTTTTCTTTCTTTCTCTCTTTCTTTTTCTCTTTTCTTTCTTTTTTCCTCTTTCTTTCTTTCTTTCTTTCTTTCTTTCTTTCTTTCTTTTTTTTTAAAGAGACAGGGTCTCACTATGTTGCCCAGGCAGTCTGTGAGCTCTTGGGCTCCAGGTGAGCCTCCTGCCTTAGCCTCCTGAGTAGCTGGGATTATAGATGGACACCACCATGACTGGTACTTTTCTTTTCTTTTCTTTTCTTTTTTTTTTTTTATCTTGGGATACTCACATTCAGTGCTGTATCTCTTAACTCTCTCCACACACCCCTTTCATGAGCTCATATAGTCTTCAGGATCATAAATGCTCTCTATATGCTAATAACTCTCCAATGTGTATCTTAAGATGCTCATAACTCAGATGGATATTTTATACTTCTTTCTCTATAGTTGAACTGGGGTTTAGCTCAATTACTAGAGTACTTTCTTGGCACACTCTAAGGCCTTGGGTTGGATCCTGAGCACCACAAAAATGGGAGAAGGACTTGGCAGCCCACTCCTGAAGCAATCCTGAAACATTCAGCCATTGAAAACCCTATGAATATCAGAGAAGCCTTGACATAGTGCCAGGCATGGCACATTGTTGCAGAGTGTTTCTTTCTGTTGTATGTAGGGTTGCTATGAATTGGACCCATATTAACAGCACCTAACAACAAAAACAACTTCAAATTAACTTCTGTAAAACTGAACTCCAGATCTTATCTGACTTCATTCTTGTCCTAAATCTATTCCTATATTCTTCCTCATCTCAGTAAATAGCTTTTCCTTCTCTTCCCCCGTGGCTAGGGTAAAAACTTAATATCATCCTTGACTCAGTCTGTCACTAGCAAGTTCTGTTGACATTACCTTCAAATTATATCCAGAATCTGATATTCTCTCACCTCTATTATTATAGTCCTTCATCTTTCACTTGGATCACTGCAGAAGCATCTTCAATTGACCCTCTGCTTCCAGTCTCTTCTCAGGTTACAGAAATCAGATCTTATCATCCCTCTGTTCAACAAGTTCCCCATAATGGCCCTTCTCACTCTACAGGTAAGATGGTTCCGTCAAGGTTCCCTGTGACCTTTCCAATCCTACCTCTCCCATGTATTCTGCACTATTTTCTAGACTTCTGGTCTTCATGTTGTTCTTGATCACACCAGGCAAGCATCCTGCTCCAGGGATGTGCACTTGCTACTCTCTCTGCTTAATATACTCTTCCCCACTCTTCCCCTACATAAGTGCCTGTTACATTTCTTCCCCTTTTGGAATCTGCTCATCCTGTCAGAGAAGCCTTCCCAGACAAACATAGAAATTAGCAACATCTTCCTCACCTCATCCCGTGCCTTAGTTCATTTTCTGTTGCTATAACAGAATACCAGAGACTGAGTGATGTATATAAGAAAGAGGTTTGTTTTTAGCTCACAGTTCTGGAGGCCAGGAAGTCCAAGAGCATGGCATGATCATCTACCTACTTGGCTTCTGGTAGAGGCTTCATGCTGCTTCAACTCATGGAGCAAACTGGGAGGGCAAGTATCCATGTGTGGAGAGAAAACATGATGGGTACCTCACTATATAACAAACCACTTTCAAGGTAACCAGTTTGGTCCAATGACAATTAACCCACTCCATCAAGAAATGTATTGCTCTCTTTTAACCTGATCACTTTTTTTTTTTTTTTTGTACTGGGGGTTGAACCCAGGGTCTCCAGTTTGTATGCTCTGCAAGTGCTGGACCACTGAGCTGCACCCCCAGCCCTTTTTTTTTTTTTTAACTTTTTGAGACAGGGTCTCTCTAAGTTATGCAGACTTCCTCTGATCTTGAACTTGCGATCCTCTTGCCTCTGCCTCCCACTGGGATTACAGGCGTGCACCACCATGGCCGGCCAACCTGATCACTTCTTAAAGGCTGCAGCCCCAACACTGCCACAGGTCAATCAAATTTCAACAGGAGTTTCTGAGAGGAAAATCCATATTCAAACCATGGCATGCTATCTGCTTTCCCTTCTATATTTTTCTTGTAATTGACATGAACAATCACTTTTTGCTTACATTTTCGTCCCTCTCCAACCCTACTAGGTTGTAATTTTAGTAAAGAAAGATATTTTTCTCTATTTTGCTCACAGACATATTCACATTACCTAAAAAAGTGTCTGGGGAATATAGGTGACAGTAAATATCTACTGAATTAATTAATTCTTTTTTTTTTTTTGAGACAAGATCTCACTATTGTATCCCAAGCTGCCTTTGAATTCCTGTTTCTCCTGCCTTAGCTTCCTACATGCTAGGATCACAAGTGTACACCATCACACTCGACATGAATTAATTTTTGAATGCATGAGTGAAGACCTCTCTAACATATGTTGGGTTAATACTTCCCACCCAAATAGTCTCATATGCACATACATGGAACATTGGTGTTGTCAATATGAGGGTTTTGTTTCCATGAGCTAAAAATCAAAACTCCTATGGGGCATGGGGGTACAAGCCTATAATCCCAACACTTGGGAGGCTGAGGAAGGAAGATGGCAAGTTCAAGACCAGCTTGGTTTACCCAGTGAGATCCTGTTTCAAAAAAACCCCAAACAATAACAACAACAAAACTTCATATTATCACTTTTAATCAGTTATAATATAATTAAATATTGGTGCAAATTTTTGGATTTGTAATAGGTGATGAGTTTATTTGTATAATTAGTTATATGACTATAACCTCATTAAAGGAATTACAACTATGGATTGAGAATTTGCTTTATAATACTGAGAGAAGATTGCAGAGTAATAATTCTGAAGGATGAATCTAGAGATGGCATGAAAATAAATGTCACTTATTGAAGGAGGCTTTTGTTTTTCTTTTTCTTTCTTTCTTTTTTTTTTTTTTGGTGGTGGTGCTGGTGCATGAAACCCCAGCCCTTGCACATGCTAGGCAAGCACTCTACTCCTGAGCTCCATCCCAAGCCCTTGAAGGAAGCATTTTCGTACTATAATTTTCCACTTTAAAGTCCTAATTCTGTCTGGATAGAAATAAAATGTGATTGGGTATTTAGTCAGTAGACAAAATAGTATAAGCTCCAAATTGGGAAGAATCCCCATACCTAAGAGAAAGTCAAAGGAAATAGTAAGCAGTTTTGGGTGGGAAATGATTGGAATTTATAAATACGTGAATGAGGACATCAACTTGATAGATATTATCTATCTCCAATATGTTCTGAAAACATTACAGTAATGACATTAAGATTAAAGGTAGCTCCTTATATGCTGGTGACTATAATATTAGGGATAAAAGATAATAAAATTAATGGGCAACATGTTTAAAATGCACGTTGAAAAGAAGAACAATGAGGTAGGCTAACACAAAGTAAACAGCGGTAGCATTCCTGGAGAATACAACAAGATGATTAATAATGTAAGATGGTTCATTTTTGGCAGTATTTTCCAAGCAAAAGAGTGACCTGACTTTGGTATATAAATAGATGCCCTTGATGGTACAGTCCATTAATGGAGAAAAACAGCCCATTGGACTCCTACAGTGATGAAAATACCAACATATCTACTCTGGCCCAAGATTTATCAAGCCTTTAAAATTTTTTTGATGTCTCAGTACAGGCTTGTTGGCAGGAATATTAAGCTAAGTTTCTCATTAATAATTATTTGTCATCATGGAACAAATAATTTGTGTATGACTTAGGGCCCAGATGAGTTTATTTTCCTTTCCAGATAAAATTATAAACAAGGTACATTTTTCTACATTTTACTAGAAAACCAATGTTTTCTAGTACTTTTGTGCTATCTGACAAACTTATGGGATATTTGAAGAAATTTGCTTTTTAAAAAGAGAACTCTTAAGATCTAAGAGTTAACTCTTAAGTTTGACAGAACTGAAGCATAAGTTCAAATAAAAGCAGTAAGATATATTAGTAATAAATAATAATTAATAGCTCTCATTTATGAAATGCTTGCTTTGTGTCTCAGCATAACATGAGTTTCATTTCTTTCCTTCCTTCTTGTCTACCATCTGTCCTTCCCTCTTTTCTTTCTTTCTTTTCAGCACTGAGAATTCAACCCAGGGCCTCACATGTTCTAGGCAAGTGCACTTCCACCAAGCTACATTCCCCTTCATCTTTCTCTCTTGGTATATACATTGGACTAATTTCCACATAGTCACACAATTTGGGTGTTAAAGATGAAAATGCTTTCCCCTACCCCACTATAGTCCAGACTACCTTAACATAAGAGCTCCCAGTGCCTCTGAATGGTGGAATTTTTTGTATTGCCAGTTCAAGTTTACTCATAAATTTCCTGAATTCAATGCAGTCAATTTAAAATTTCAACCAGTCAGTTCATGATTCTCTCATTTTCTCTTTGACATCAGAGGAACTAATATATGAGTCAGAAAGGGGTTGATTGAAGGAAGGGCTTGTAAAGTATTGTCCTGGCCTTATGATGGATTATCTGGCCCAGGTATGCTACCTATGTGCTTGTTCAATCCAGTAAGTTGTAGCTAGTCCTGCCTGGACTTTGAACATATGCTTCAGTTACTATGCAGTCTTAGCTCTCCAATAGCTTCTGGGTGTCAGACCACACTTTCTTCATCTTCCTTGTTTAAAATTTGAGGACTGTTTTGGTCCTGGTGATATTTCAATGCAAAGTCTCAATCACTTGCCCCACACTACACATAGAAAACTCAGAGATCCAAGAACTCAGTGAACTAGAAGTTAGTCCACAGCATGGTTTGTTGTCAGACTCAAAGCTTCTCTAGCATACTTGCAGTCTGGTGGGCTTTATCTGGGTAAGCTGAGCTATTGGATCTTCTGCTCTAGGAATACCCTGAATCTACTGCTAACCATCCTGGGTTTCTAGTCATGGCCCCTAACAGTCTGTAACCTAAGTGTGCAAAATTCTACAGCACTGTTTATTTTCCCACAAGTGGAATTAATTCAAGTGCTATACTTCCTTTTTAGAAGACAGCCTGAGTAACTCAAGGTGATTAATCATGGCAACTTCTATGTTCAAGTTAAATATTCAGTTGGTACAATAATCCATTCCTTCCTTTCTTTCCTTCTTTTCTGGGATAATCTCTTTAAGATAAATGCTGTTGCTTCTGTGTCATCCTGGCCTTGGTGACAGTATTCCACCCAAGGAATTTCTTCTAACTTTGCTGGCCTCGAAGAAGATGTAACATACTCTACCTGGTCCCTGTCTTTAGTATCCTGGGACCTCCATAGCCTGTTGTGTCAGCACATTCACAGTCTTCATCCTTTCTTGGTTGGGTCACATCTCTGTCCATGAGAAATTTTTACATAGACAAAAATTCCTTCTTTTCACCCTTTCTTTCCTATTCTTTTGATGCTAAATTGGAGCCTGATCCAAAATATACCTTCCAAAGTTGTATGTTGGGAAACTAAGCCATAGTCCTTTCTGCTCTGTGAATCTCCCCCACATGAAGGGTCTATCCTGCTACTCTTCTTCATAATTTCCTTTCCAAATTGGTACAAAGTTCTGGGAAATTTTCAGAGGGCACTCTGATCTAATCATGTTTGCCTCAAATCAATTCATTTCCACTAACTCCTCTTATGTAGTTTGGGATGAAAGTGCCTGCTCTGTAATGGTCATACAGGGTTTTCTATACTGTAGTTTATGGCATAAATCTATGTGCTGAGTCAACTAATCTCAGGACTTTTGTAACCCATGCATCTCTTTCTTTCTCATTATGTTCATTTCTTGTGACCTAAAAATGCTTTGCAATATTTCACATGAGAAGGCTTGCATAAAGTCTGCTTTATGCTTTTTCTTCTAGAAAAAAAAGGCAGAAATTAAAGGAAGAGAAATGGACATAACAAACTCTCTTTTTCATGAAATTAGGATTCTATTGGCTCTAACATCATATAAGAATGAGAAAAGCCAGAGTAGGAGGTGGACAGAAGAAGCCTGGAGGAGTACAGAGCTCAGATTGAGACACCTTCTAAAGACAAGGGGTTCTCCACAGAGTGAAAACACTACATCACTGGTTTACAAGAGTGGGTCTGGAGTTATGGTGAGAAGGGCTATCACAGAGCCCCATTAGATCTGGTTGGCGCAGATAAGGAAAAGAGGTAAGGCTCAACAAAGAGTCACCTGTGTGAGCCATCACTGTAGAAAAGTGTCTACATCTGTGTTAGCATATAGGGATAATGGCTTCTGCATGTGGCCTTGAAGACTCCATGACCTTTCACAAAAAGCCTGTTGGGGGACTCGTACAGTCTGATTAAAAAAAAAAAAAGAAGTAAAAATATGTAAAAGAAAAGTAAAAACTTTACCAGCATATAAAGAACATATTTTGAACATTATACAGTATTCCTAGGAGGAAATGCAAGCCAAAGATTAAATATTCCATCAATCTATCCTTCAAATATAAAAATATAAGGATAAAAAGTTCAGGTGTTTTTCTTTTCTTTTAAAAAAATTAATTAAGTTTGTTACATAGCCCCAGCTGGGTTGAAATTCATGATATTTTTGCCACACCCTCACAAGTGCTGGGATTACAGGCATGTGCCACCATGCCCAGATCTCAGTTCAGCCACTTTTGAGCCAGAAAGAACACAGAGAGTATTGTCTTAATGAATTATTTTGATGGAATTCCTGGAGATGGCTTGGAAGTCTTTGGCCAAGGCATTGGCAAGGAACATTGACTCTATTTAAGTGTTGTTGTTGTTAGGTGCCGTCAAGTTGGTATCAGACTCATAGCGACCCTCATAGGGTTTTCAATGGCTGACTGTTTCGGGATTGCCTTGGGAGTGGATTGCCAGGTCCTTCTCCCATATTTAAGTGCAGGAAATGATTAAACCAAATGGGACAGTACATGGTGACAAAACAGATGTCTCTCTCCCTCTCTCTCTCTCTCTCTCTCTCTCTCTCACACACACACACACACACACACACACACGGACATCCCCAATCATGGAAAGTATATAACTGAAAATTTGGAGAGGAAGAGTAATAAGAATTAGTCAGTTTTGCTGATGGCTTCCTCTGTAATAACTGAGTCAGGAGATATCATTTAAAACTGACAGATCAGGTGATAGGAAGATTAGCATATGTATCTGTACTATTAAACACTAAAAAAGATAATAGAGAAGGGGAGGTAGGGAAACAGAGGAAATAGGAAACATGCTAATTTTATCATTGCTCATAATAGAAAGTTAATAGAAGCTGTCTAAAGAAATAGAAAACTAAGGATATTTATATTGTTATAGTTATAAAGGTTCCACTGATGCAGTATAGGAATACGAAATTTCCAAATAATAAGAGAACTGTACAAACACATAGACACAAATAATATAGACCATAGAGTTAAAGGCTTGAATAACCAATTAAAATGAAAATACAATATTGAATTTAGTTTCTTTCCTTCCCCAATCAGATTGCAAACTACATAGAAATAAAAATACAGAAGTGATTATATGTTTTGATAGATATCACAAAAGTGATATAAAAATGATTAAAGCCTGGAGTCATAGATGCTCAATAAATCTTACATGAATAAATACCAGAACCTAAAATATCTTTCTTATTAATAAACATCAAAAGGTTTTACTCTGTGTGAAAGGAGGAATATTTCAGACTGATCTCAAAGCAACCCCAAAGCTATGCTACATATGAGACATATCTAAAAATTTCAAAAGATCAATAAAACAATGGGTATCCTTATCACAAAGCAAACACAAATTAAAGAAATCTTGGCTCATAGTATCAGATATAGTGAGTTTTAGGTCAATAAACATTAAATGAAACTAAGAAGATTCATAATTCACAGCAGAGATAACAGGTATAGATATTTATGTACCTCCTTAAGAGCAAATAACAATAAAGCAGAAATTTCAAAAGATGCAAAAAGAAATAGGCAGAAACATATTAGCAGTATCAGGCCTTAATTCATGGTATTGGTTAATTTTATGTGTTATTTGAGTGGGTCATGGGTGCCCATATTAAACACTGTTTCTGCGAGTGTGTGTGACAGTGCTTCCTTCTGGGTAAGATTTCCATGTGCATGAATGGACTCAGTGGAGTAGATTGCCCTTTCCTATGTTGGACATTGTCCAATCCTTGAGGGCCTGAAAAGACCAAAAGACAGGGGGAGGAAGAATTAATCTGTTCCCTAGAGTATTTCATCTCATCTTCTCCTGCCATGGGACTGGGACTTATACTATGGGCTCCTCTTTTTCTTAGGTCATTTGACTCAGGCAGGGTTATATTTTTAGCTTGTGGACAGCAGATGGTGGGGCTTCTTGGGCTCCATACTTGCATCATCCCACTCTGGAGAACTCTGACTAATTACACTCATCTTTGTGGTAGATCAAAACTAAGTGTTCCACAAACTTGAATGTTATAATAAGATGTTGTTGTTGTTAGGGGCCGTCAAGTCATGTCTGACTCATAGTGACCTTCATAGGGTTTTCAATAGCTGATTGTTTTGGAATTTCTTTGGGAGTGGATTTCCACAAAAGTGTCCCATTTTTGTGGTGTCCAATCCTCCTGCCAATCTGGGTACAACAGCTTGTGAAGTACTGTCCAGGTGACGTCTGACACAGAGACCATGTGCCTCTCAAGGAAAAGATCCAAGCGCTCCCTACATCTGACCAAGTGCTGGCTGAAAAGGCTGGGTTTTATCACCAAACAGTGTCTATAGTGTCCTTCTCCCATTTTTGTGTTGCTGGAGATCAAACCTGTGTCCGCAGGGAGTGTGGAGCAGTACTCTACCAACTGAACTTAACTCCAGCCCAGTAAGTAAGATAGAGCTGGTATATATCAAATATTATACCTCGAATACAGCAAATATACCTTCAAGTGTTGTAGTCTTTTTTCTGTTCTGGGGTTGGAGATCAAACTCAGGGCCTGGCACTTCCTAGGCAAGCACTCTACCACTGAGGTACATCCCTAATCCTAGAGCTCAAGTCTCATTCACCAAAAATGGTCATTTACTACGCTGCAAAGAAAAATTTAATGAATTTTGAAAAGTACAAATAATACAAATATTCTAATTCTAATTCTATAAACCCAGACACTAATATAAAAAAATCTAGGTAATATATTCTTCATTGAATTTTTTTTGGAGGGGTTGTTGGAGATTAAACCAAGAGCCTTGTGTATAATAGACAAATACTTTACCACTGAACTATACAATGACTTTGAATAAAGCTTTATTGCTTTACCATTTTTTTAGCATGATGAAAATTATTTCTTACAGATAGGGCTTTTCTAGGACTTGTTCTTTGTTTTCACCCAGTGTCACTTCCTATTATCTATTCCTGTGATACACATGACTCCAAAACTTGGTGGCTTAACACAACCACTGTCATTTGTGGTTGATGGACATAGACATCTATTGTCTCTGGATCAAGAATTCACAAGAGTGTTTGGAGTCAGATTGTTGTTGGAGCTAGAATCACCTTCAGATGTCTTCTCTCACATTTTTGGTACCTGGGCTATAATCCTAGAACTTCTGGGGACTGGAGAAAATGGAGATGCTTGGGGCATGTCCTGCTCTATATGTTCTTCCTGCCAGGTTTCTTGAATTTGGCAGTTGTAGGGCATTGGGTTCTATACAAGGCAGCTCAGGGCCCTAAAGGCCAGGTGGAAACAATATCACCTTTATGACCTGGTCTCAGAAGTTACATAGCATCTTCCCTGTATGAGTTAAGCCAGTCATAAATCCTGACCCAAACCCAAGTGATTCAAACATAGACTCCATCTTTTGATGAGGGAGGTGGTGGGAGAGTGTTAATAGTTCTGGAAGAGCATTTGGGACTGGAAATATTATTGTGGCCATTCTGGGAAAATATCAACTTCCACAATGATCTTTCAAAAATTTATCATAGTGCATGTAGCTATAGTTTGTTTTCAATATTGTATGAATTTATTTCAATTAATCTACTTAATTCTTTTTACAAACCTTTGAGTTGTTTTCAGTTTTTTTTTGTATTTATGAACACTGTTGTAGCAGATAGTCTTATACGTTGTTGTTATTAGGTGCCATTGAGTCAGGTCTAACTCATAGCAACCCTCATAGGGTTTTCAATGGCTGCTTATCTTTTGGGATGGTTTTGGGAGTGGGCTGCCAGGTTCTTCTCTCGAGTCTTGTATAAGTCTCTTGATACATGAATACATGTGTGCAGTTGTGTCTCTTGGGAATATATCTATGAGTGGAATTGCCATGTCATGGAGCTCTCATAGTTCAACACTGGGGCACAATATTAAATTGTCTTTTTCAGTACTTAATCAGGTTTTACTTATCTACCAACTATATATTAGTTCTGGTTGCTTCACACTATACTGCCTCTATCTGTTGGTATATATTATAAGAATGCATTAACTACTTTATAAAGAAAACTTTTAAAGTTAAATATGACCTTTTTCTCACTACGACATTCTAGCATCTAGACAAGTCAGGAAGAAAATGTTTGTTGAATGAATGAAGTGTTATAGCATGTGATAAGTAGTTGAACTTGGTTTATTTGGTCTGTTTGGAAGCTGAGGTTCAACTATTCTTTTTTTAAATTAAGGAGATTTCATTTTCCAACTTCATTGTAATACTTTCAATATAAAAACATGAAAAAAAGCAGGAGCCAGGAGCTGTTGTGTATTACTGTAATCTCAGCAAGTTGGGAGGCTGATGCAGGAGGATCATGAGTTCAAGGCCAGAGGGAGCCTGTGGAACTTAGTGAGACCCTATCTCAAAATAAAAAATAAAAAAGGGGCTGAGTATGCAGCTCAGTGGTAAACCACTTGTTTAGTATCATAAGGCTCTGGGTTCAACTGCCAGGACTGAAAGAAAAAAAAGAGAGAAAGAAATAGAACAGGAAAGAAAAATTTTTTAAATGGCATTTAATTTTCAGGTCTGTTATCACTTCTAAAAATATTCATTTTAGAATTTAAAGGCAATATGACCATTTATCCTGCTATATTTTCCTTAGTATTTTCTTCTATTCACTGTCTTTTCTGAGGCTATGATCCCCTGTTCTAGTTTTATTGGTGGAAGGGCTCTGGCATACGAAAGGAATTGAAAGAAAGATACATTGGATAATATTTCAGTAAAGTTTGCCACTGCTCTCTTACATTATTCTGAAACTGTTTTTTTTTTTGTGTGTGTGTGTTGTTGTTTGTTTGTTTTTGCACTCTCTGAGGACCCACTTTCAATCCCTGGCACCAGAAAAACAGGAAGAGGACACAATCCACTCCTGAAGCAATCATGGAGCAATTAGCCATTAAAAACCCTGTGAGATGAGGGTCGCTATGAGCTGAATGGGGCTGAGATTTAGCTCAGTTGGTAGAGCACTGCGCTGCAGTCTCTGAGGTCCCGAGTTCAATTCCCAGCACCTCAAAAATGGGAGAAGGACCTGGCAATCCACTCCCAAGACAATCCCGAAACAGTCAGCCATTGAAAACCCTTTGAGGGTCGCTATGAGTCGGATACCGACTCGATGGCACCTAACAACAACAACAACAACATGAGCTGAATGGGACTTGACAGCACCTAACAACAACAAAAATAAAAATGTCCCCCTAATTCCTAAAAATCTATGCATCTTAATTTAGGAAATTTGAATAATATAGAAAAAGAAAAAATATAACATTTGACATTATCTGAAGTTCCCCTTTGGAGATGTGGCAGAGAGTGTCCATTGTTTTCTTTAACATGTTTAAATATGTATGTGGTTGGGTATGTCAGTATGTATGTCTCATAAATGAGATCATACATGTTGGTTTTAGCTTTCTTTTTTCATTTAGCAATGAATCACAGGGGACTCTCTACATCATTAAATAAAGACAATCAACTTTAATTGCTCCCCAGTGTCCTATTACATGACTGTATAGTAATTTATTAATCAATAGATATTGGTTTATTTAGCAAACTTCACAAATAAGTAAATAAATGCTGTAATAAGTACTTTAATGTATGGGTACCTTAATTTTTTCCCAATTATTATTACTATTACTACTACTACTACTATTATTATTATTATTTGCACTACTTGAGGGTTGAACCCAGGAACTTGCACATGCTTTGCAAATGCTCTACCACTGGGCTTGACCCCCAGACCATTTTTAATTTTTTTAATCTTGAGACAAGGTCATGGTGCGTTATGTGGGCTGCCTCTAGTCTTGAACCTGCAATCCTCCTGCCTCCACCTTCTAAATTGCTAGGAGTACAGTTGTGAGCCACTGTACGCAGCTCCAATTATCTTTTTATAAGAAATGTCTAAAATGGAGCTTGCAGCGCTTGTGTAATCAAACACTTGTGTGCTTGATCCTACAGCCAAAGATCCCCCATAGCAAGGCAGAAGTCCCTTGGGAAATCAAATTATTCTACTGATCAGGAGCTGATTACATGGAAAATAATTGTTATATTTTAAACACTGTGTTTCCCCAGAGCTATAATTTAGCTCAGTGTGTGTAGGGGTGGAGCTTGATTATGCTTCCCTAAACTAGGATCAGGGCTGGGGTTTAGCTCAGTTGTTAGAGTGCTGCTTTGCATTTGCTGAGGACCCAGGTTCAATCCCCAGTACCACAAAAATAGAGGAAGCATGTGGCAGTCCACTCCTAAAAACAATCCCCAAACAATCAGCCATTGAAAACCCTATGAGGGTCACTATGAGTTGGACCCAACTGTATGGCATCTAGCAATAACAACAACAAAAAAGCTAGGATCAAGCACAGCTCATAAACATGGAGGACACAAATACTACTAAAGGGCAAAAGAAGAGGAGAGCAAAGTGGTCTTTGGGGTGGTCAACTTAGGGCCATGTTTTGCTTGATGCCTTCGGGTCCTTATGTGTCCATTACAAAACCCTGAACATCGCCCTAGACCTGTCATTCATCCTCAGCCTGCCCTCAACATTCTGAACAGAGTGAGTCAATATGCTGGAATAGGCCAAATGGGTCAGAGAAACCGGTAAAGCGCAAGCAATTTAATGGCACGGGCTTTTGGTGTTCTTGGGTCTTAGTTAAGGGGACAAGGAAGAAGCTGACTGAGTTTGTCCACATTTTGCTGTATCAGATGATACCCAGGTACACTCACAGAGCTCACCCCTCACTGCAGTAGTTCCGGTTCCTTTGACTTCCGGCCCTTCTCTCTTCCTAATCTTTGTTTTCCTCACTGTGTGGGTTGCTGCTTGCTTCTGCTGCACTTTGTTGGCTTGCTCTTACTTTAAACTATTATGGCATTTAAAATAATGTTTCTCCTTAACATTTCCTTCATCATGGCTTTGGTGGAAAAAGCGGGGTGTAGCTCCAGCCCGTTTGGGCAGGACCGAGAGAAGAGAGCAAGAGAGGCTGGCTCGGGACCTCAGGGAGGGCCCTGTGGGTGGTCTGGGGAGGTCCGCGGGAGGCCAGCGACCCGTGCTGGCTGCAGCGGGCAGCCGGAGGATGAGTGAAGACATATGTGTGACCACAGGGTGTTTGGCTGAATTCCTGCCTAGCCACCCTGTGGGGGATTGGCAGGGAGTGTAGGATGGGGGAGATCTGGGAGCTGGTGGGGTTCTTGGAGCAATTCAACCCCAGGACAGGGAAGACAAATGTACCAGCCAGTGGTGCAGATGTGTGCAATTTGTGTTCTGTAATCAGGTAAGCAGAGGGTCACTGGGATCCCTTATTCGTTCTCTGGGTTTCCTGTTAGAATCTTTTTCCTGAACTTCTGAACTTGGAGTACATAACATTAGGCAGGCTTTTTGAGAGACAGAGAAAAAAAAGAGAGAGATTAAATAAACTGCACTCCCAGAGAGAATTAAATCTTAGGGAAATCACAGGGAAGGGGAATGTGGAGAGATGGCCTTGGTTTTAAAGAGAGATGGTTTAAATTATTAGTATAAAAAGTTCATAGGCGGGTGTGGTGGAGCATGCCTGGAATCCCAGTGACTTGGGAGGAAGAGGCTGGAGGATTGAGAGTTGGAGGCCAGAGGCAGGCTGTGTAATTTAACGGGACCCTGACTTTACATAAAATTTTTTTTAAAAATGAGATGGGGGTATAGCTCACTAGTAGAGTGCTTGCAAAATACGGGCAAGGCCTTGGGTTCAACCCCCAAGAAATGAAAAATTATAATAATAATAAAAAAATAAATAAAATAAAATAAAAGCCAAAAAAAAAAAATAAAAATAAAATAAATAAAACCCGGTCATATGTGGATATAGAGTGTCAGGCCACCATGGGGATGGTATAAAGGATATAAGACTATGAAGAAGACAGAGTTTGAAATTAACAGGGTAGAGAAAGCTTTTCATAGTCAGGGACCTTGCCTGACATATAACTTTTTTGCAGTGAATGTTCACTGGATGAGTAAATGAAAATCTATTAAAGAAAAAAATAAACTTATAAAAAGTTACACACCTCTGTGCGCAGTGGCATACACCTGTAATCCCAGTGACTCAGCAGGCAGAAGCAAGAGAATCTCAAGTTTGAGGCCAGAGGCAGTCTGCATAATTTAGTGAAACGCTATGTCAAAAAAGTGAAAAAAAATAAATGGGCTGAGGGTGCAGCTCAGTGGTACAGCACTTGCAAAGCATTCAAGAGCGAGGCACTGAGTTCAACCCCCAGTACTGAAGAAAAAAAAGAAAACCAAAAAGAAAAACAAAACAAAAAAGTCACATACCAATTTGGATTTTAATTCACCAAAATTTTGTGAAAAAAAAAAATGGAGTTAAAAGAGCTCCTAGAGAAGTTTCATTGATTGAGCAAGCATGAGTGCCTTCTGTGTACTAATCAGAGTGATCGGACAATGACTCTACCCCAGTTCTGTATATGTAAATGTAAAACAACAACAACAATAAAAACAGGCATGAGCTTCCTCAGTTACCTCAATTAGAGCTAAAACCTGAGTGTACATATGCATCCCACATCTGTGTCCTTTGTACATCTCATATAGTGAGGGATTAAGCATACTTAGGACCCCTGTATCCATGTGTCCTGTCAACCTTATGTGGCAAATACAGAGGGCTGCAGTTTCCAAAAATGGTCTACCCTTCAGTCTGACTAAAGTAACAATTCACACAAATGAAGGAATATGACCTTTTGGAAAGGGTATTTTTTTCAAAAATGTAATTTCATGCTAGGGCATGTCATGGAAGTATGCCACAAGCATGATACCAAGATCTACCTAAGTTTCTGTGAGAGAAAATGGAATCTTAAAATGTACTGAAAATAAAGGAGGGAGGTCAAGAATTCCCATACTTAGCACAACTTAATCCCAGAACCTTTTTGAGCTGAGATTATTTTTCATTCTGCCTCATCTCTTTTCTCCTTGATCATTCTGTATACATAAGCAAACCACATGACAATAAATGCTAACCATTAAAGAGTCAAGGATCAGGATGAGCCATAAGAAATATTCAAAATAGTCATTTGCATTCCCCGACTAATCCAGAAACAGAGTACTTAAATTGCTCTATTTGAAGTGTGTGTGTGTGTGTGTGTGTGTGTGTGTAAATTCCTATCCTCTTAGCAATTTCTTTTTGAGAAAATATTTTTACTTTTAGAATTCATTTTAATAAGGCACATAAAGGCCAGGGTGGGGAGGAACACTGGCAAAGTGGAAGAAATAGGTTATCACAATGAGAGAGTGAAGACAAAACCATATTATCTCAGTAGATATGGAAAAATATATTTAACAAAATTCAGTATCCATAAAAATGCTCAACAAATTAGCTGTATAAGGAAGGTACCTCAACACAATAAAGGACGGGTATGACATCATACTCAGTGGTGAAAAGCTGAAACTTTCTGAGAACAAGGGAGAAACAAGTGTGCCCACTCTCACTGCTTCTACTCAACCTAGTACTGGAAGTCTAGCCAGCATAATTAGGCAAGGAATATAGATGGAAGCCATCCAAATTGCAAAGAAAAAAGTTAAATTATCCATGTTTTCAGACAACATGAGTATATGGTCAGGGACCAGAACCCATTTGCCAGCATAATTAGGGAAATCACAGGAAAGGGGACTGTGGGAGAGATAGCCTTGGTTTTAGAGAGATGATTAGATTATTAGTATAAAAAGAAGGTCATAGGCCAATGTTGTGGAGCACCAGCCATTAGGGAGGAAGAGACTGGAGGTTTGAAAGTTGGAGACCAGGGGCAGGCTCTGAAATTTAAGGAGACCTTGACTTGAAATAATAATAATAATAAAATCTAAATGGGCTGGGGTAGAGTCTTTGTCCCATCACTCTGATTACTATACAGTAGGTACTCATGCTTGTTCAATCAAAGAATCATCTCTATGAGCTCTTTTAACTGTAATTTTTAAAAAATATTGGTGAACTATAATGTAAGTTGGTGATTTTTAAAATATATTTATTATTTCCTGTAACAGTTTTCCATTTAATCATTCAGTAAACATTCAAGTGTTATGTTTCAGGCAATTTCCCTGACCAAATACTCGCGTTGTCTGAAAACAGGGATAGTTTAAGCCTGCTTTTTGCAATTTGGATGCCTTCTATCTATATTCCTTGCCTAATTATGCTAGCCAAGGTTTTTCCACCAAAAACTATCAAACTAATAGATTCATTAAGACTGTGGGTTGCAAAATAAAAATATAAAAATCAGTAGTACATGACAGTGAATATGCTAACAGCAGAAATTACTTAGTGTACTCACAACAAACTACTCAAAACAGAAATTGAGAAAACATTTCCATATACAATAGCTATGAAGAAGAGTATCAGGAATAAATTTAAAGCTGGAGAAAGATCTAAAGACTGAAAACTCTAAAAACCTTGTGAAAGAAAATGAAGGAGACACAAATAGAAATACATTCCATATTCATGGATTTGGAAGAATTAATGTTAAGATGTTCGTACTACACAAAGTGGTCTAGAGAATCAATGCAATCTCTGTTAAAATTCCAAAGGTATTTTTCACAGAACAACAACAAATCTTAAAATTACTATGGAACCACAAAAGAGCCCAAACAGCCAAAGCAATCTTGAGCAAAAAGAACAAAGCTGGAGTTATCACGCTCCCTGACTTCAAAATATAGTTGAAACCTGTAGTAATTAAGACAGCATGCTACTGGCATAAAAACCAATGTATAATCCATTGGGATAGGATAAAGAGCCCTAAAATAAATCTATGAATTTATAGTCAATTGATTTTCAACTAAGATGTTCAGAATGAACAACAGGGAAACAACATTCTCAAATAAATGGTGTTGGGTGAACTGACTATCCACATGCAGATGAATGATATTAATACTTTATCTCACAGTGTACAGAAAATCAACTTAATGGGTTAGACTTAAACATAAAACTTGTATGTATAAAACTACTAGAAGAAAGCAGAAGGAAATCTCTATGACAATAGTCTGTGCCATGATTTTTGGAGATGAATCCTTAAGCACAGTCAACAAAATGAGACAAGTGAGATTGCATCAAACTAGAAAGCTTCAACAGATTAAATATACAGATTGGAAGAAAATATTTGCAAGTGATCAGATAAGAGGCTAATATCCAAAATATATATGGAACTCCAGCATATCACTACCAAGAAAACAAATATTCCTATTAAAAATGGCCAAAGACCTGAATAGACATTTTGCAAAAGAAGACATTCAAATGGCCAACAGATATATGAAAAAATGCTCAGTATCATTTATCACCAGAGAAATGCAAATTAACACCACAGTGGGATATCACTTCACACCTACAAGAATAGCCATTTTCAAAAAAATGAAAGATGAGTGCTGTCAAGGATATGGAGAAAAGAGAATTCTTGTACATTTTTGGTGGGAATGTAAATTAGTAAATTATGGTAAACAGTATGGAGGTTACTCATAATCCTAAAAGTAGAATTATGATATGATTCAGCAATATCCTCTGGGTGTATATCCAAAAGAATTTAAATCAGTCTGTCAAAGAGATATCCACTTTCCTATGTTTATTAGAACACTATTTGTAATAGCCAAGATAATATGAACAACCTAAGTATTCATCACTGGATGAATGGCTAAAGAAAATGGCATATACACACACTGGGATACTATCTAGTCTTAAAAAGAAGGAAACTCTGTCACTTGAGAAAACATCAGGGAAACTATAAGATGATAGGTAAATGAAATAAGCCAGGCACAGAAAGGCAGATACTGTATGATCTCTCTTTTATGTGGACTCTAAAAATGTGGAAGCCATAGAAGCATAGAGTAGAATGATTGTTACTGGGAGCTGGAAGGTTTGAGGTAGGCTGGAGAGATGTTGGTCAAAGGGCACAAAGTTTTAGTTAAAAAGGAGGAGTGAGTTCAAGAGATCTATTGCACAACCTGGTAACTATGGTTAATAGTAATATATTGTATACTTGAAAATCACTTGTGTTCTCACCATGAAAAGATAGATATGTGAGGTAATGCTTTTTATTAATTAGCTTGATTTAGCCATTCCACAATATGTGTACATATTTCAAAACATCATGTTGTACATCATAAATTTGAACAATTCTTTTTAGTCGGGGTCTCACTATGAAACCAAAGTTGACCTGGAACTCTTGATTTTCCTGGCTCAGTTCCCAAGTGCTGGGATTACAGGTGTGTGTCACCACATCCAGCATATGCACAACTTTTATCAATTGAAAAACAAATGAATTTTAAAAAAGAGAACTAGGTTTTAACTCTAGAATCACCAACCAAACCTGTAATTGCAACAAAGGATGGTGTGGCCCCTTTTCTAAGGGCAGATATTAGTCCCACAAAAATAATATTGGCCTTCTCCCTGTCATTTGCCTAGTGTCCTCTTCCACATCTAACACACTGGATGAATGACACTACAAAAGAACCCTCTTGTGAGCAACACCAGAAAGACCTTGTCTGATGTCTCAGTATCTTTACCCTTTACCTCAGGCCCTTTCTGTTCTACCACTGACCTCTCAGGTTTAGTTCTTCAGTTAAGGCAGATGCTTGCTTACCTTTGGTACTCCCTGTGCCTTCCTCTGGGGTTTAGCTCAGTTGGTGGAGTGCTCACTCTGTGCACTCAGAGGCCCTGGGTTCCATCCCCAGCACTGCAAAAAAAAGGGAGAAGGACTTGGCAGCCCAGTCCTGAAATAATGCCCAAAAAGTCAGCCATCCAAAACCCTGTGAATAGCAGAGAAGCACTGACACAGTGTTGAACACGGCGCAGTGTTGGGGAGTGTTTCATCTGTTGTACCCTATGCTCGCTGAGTCAGACCTGACTCGACTGCACCTAACAACAGCAATGCCTTCCTCTAGCATTCCATCCTAACAACCTGAATACCTGATCATCTTCCTTTGTAGGAGATACTGAAGCTCTGAAATAGCAAAATTTAAGGCTGTTGATTTTCTCTCTTTTATTTCTCTCCTTCATTGCTCTCTTGCCTCATGGGACTCTGCTTGCTAATTCTCTTCCACCTCCTCAGCATGTGCACAGACTTTATTTTCCACCCCTGGCAGAGGTCTGCAGGTCAGCTGTGGAATAAAGTGCCATTGATGAGAATGCCTTATGATCACTGCTGCTCTCCTAACTTGGGAAAATGGCAGGATATGCCAAATAAAGTAGTGGATCAGAAGGTAGAGTGCTCACTGAGTAAAGGATGTGTGTAAAGAGAAGAGATTAAACACAAACATAGATTATATTTTAAAACCAGGCATAAACAACAATAGAAAGAGCAAATGAAAATAAATGAATTAGCTAAGTCGTGTGAGTTTATGTTAAGAAGAGTACATGGAAGATGGGCATGGCAGCACACACCTGGAATCCCAGGACTGGGGAGGATGAGGCAGGAGGATGGCAAGTTTGAGTCCCTCCTGAGCTATGTATTGTGAGATCTTGTCTCAAACAGCAACAGTAACAGTGCAGCAGCAACAACAAAGAGAACATGTTTGATTTGGTAGAAGAATGGAAACAAGAATAAAAGGGATCAGAGGGAAGGAAAAGTGCAGGTTACAGAAAGAGGAAACAACTGGCATAAAATAGAAAAGACAAAGTAGAAAAAGAAAAGGCACTAGTACAATTTAAAGTAAGATCACTGACATATCACTTTACTCTTCTATTTTTTTCCTAAGGTAAAATAAAAGCATATTGCTAATCTCTTTATTATGGGAGAGGGATGTAACAATTCACTCCTGATGGAATCCCAAAACAGCCACCGAAAACTCTACAAGGGTTCTATGATTTGGACCCAACTAGACAGCAATCTTTTTACTAAGAAGCTCTGAGTTTATGTATTTCTTAAGTTGATTCTATGATTAATCAGGAGTCAGTATGGAAATGCTATTTTTATATATCTGTATTTATTCACATACTTGTGTTTTTACTCTAATTTACTCATATTTTAATTGTCTGGTATAAGCTTTTTTTAATGTTACCCCAGTGGAAAAATGTTAATACATGAAAAGAGATAGGACAACTTTGTCGCACTTAAGCTATCTGGATCAGTGACAATAAAAGAAAATGCTGAATTTTTTTTTAACCGTTTGAAGTAGTTTATTTAAGTAGTTTCTTGAACTACTGAAGAGATATGTTCTTTTAAAGCATAAACGATAGAGTGAAGATTACAGGCTCATTGCCCAGTCCATGTATGACCCAAAGACTAAATATTTTTGGGTTCAAATAGGAGATAATCCAGCTAAATAGTGGCCTAAACAGTAACATGCATGGGAGTTAGCAGCTGCTGATACAGCCTCAGCTATAAAATGGGATCACCCAGGAGACTGACTCTTTCCATCTTTCAAATTTGTTATTCTCAGTGGATTTTCTGTATTTTCCTGTTTGTCCTTAGTGTCTCCTATGTGCAAGACAGCTGCCACATCTCCAGGCATTATGTCTTTGCATCACTATCACAATCAGGAAGGGATAAACTCTCATATTTTCCTTTTGAGGCTAACAGGGAAATGTTCCCCTTGATGTTACACTGCTCAGAACTGGTTCACAGGCCACCACTTGTCTACCCATTAAAAAAAGAGAATGAGATGATTATGAATGGCTTAGACTAATTGAAGCTAATTCCCTGGGGCTGTGTCAGGGTCCTAGACTGCCTGGGATCACAGGATCTCTGGCCACTTCAAAGTCATGATTCTATTACCCAACAGGAAAAGCTTAGTAACCCTTGGGTAAGCAAGTCACAGGAAGACCTGTGATACCAAAGAGATCTAAATGTACAAAGCCTGGGTAAGGTGTTTAATTGGTAGTTGTTAGTTCAGGATGGATTATTTACATAGAGTTTTGAACTAATATATAAACAGTTTTTAAAACTGAAGATGACATTTTATTTAATTTCTTGAGTCATTTTGGGATGAATCATGACCAAGTGTATATTTAAAAATGTATGTGTTCGGTGATAAATTGCATTGAACCACTCCTACCATTCTCATCATTGCTGATGTGTAGGGTACAAAATCTACCTCACCTGTGTGGTTAGACCACATCAGCCTGGGAATACAGTGAGGGTTACACTAACAATCACTAAATAGAATTTTTTTTTAGATCTACTCTGCCTTTTAGATTTCTCACTTCTCCTCTCTTGCTGGGTTCCCTATAGATGTTTCACACAATCTTGCAGGTATGGACCTCAGTGACAACATGGTGCCCAACATTTTCCTCTCCTGTCTACTGTAGCTCCCTGCCTTGATCAGCTGCCAGGCTCTGATGCCTCTAAGTCCACCATCAAGAAGCTGTCGATTCAGGTGCCTCTGCCTGTGCACCGTGTAATCACTCCCCACTGCCTTCTGGGCTCCACTTCCTACAGATGTGGGCCCCTTTGGCATATGAGGGGTGAATGTCATGGTCAATTTTATGTGTCAACTTGCACAAACGCTTCATTTTTAAGAAATAAAAGACACTACAAAAGATAATTCATTATATGCTCCATGTGAGAATGATTAGGAGACTGAAAGCCTCTGACAAAATCATCTATAAGACTGCAATTAAAAAATGATGGCTAGACGGAGACACTGAAGAGTGGAATGATCACAGCCATTAGAAAATCAGCCCTTCGGCTGGACATGGTTGGTGGTGCACACATGTAGTTCAGGGTTCTTGGGAGGCTGAGGTGGAAGGCTAGGAGATCGAATCCAGCTTGAGAAGCATAGCAAGACCTCCATCTTTAACAACAACAAAACCAACTAAAAAAATCAACACTTAGGTTTTTATGATTTCATTTTTAATGTATTTTCCCTCTGTGAATTTCTTTCCAGTATTTATCTTTAATCCTATTTGGGCAGATTTTCCTCATGTTTTTGTCTACTAACTACTTTTCTGTTTTCTTTTATTCTTTAGACTGTCTGAATTACCATCTACTTCTCATGATATTAAATGCACAGAACCACACATTTGATACTTATGACAGCACACTGATATTCTTCCATACCTTGTTTAACCTCTTTCAGATATATGCTCAAACAATTATCTCTTCTTCTCCTGGAAGCCAGTTATCTCATTGATTTATATTGCCTACAGTTCTTTCACCTCTCCCCTGCCCAATGTACACACTTCAATTCCTCCAGTCTCTCTCTTCAGAGATATTTGTGGCCAATGTTTTGCCTTTGTAATTATGCAGAAGCAAGTGCAGACAAATAAAACCATATTTTCTTCTTTCACCAAACTAGCACTCTGTATTGATCCTTTTCTCGGCTTACCTTGAACTTTTTCATTGTAATAAATTCTAATCTTTACTTCCACATTCACACACTCCTACCTTGAATCTTGTTTGTTCTTTTCCTTTTCTTTGCCTCTTTATCTGCCCAGTGACTGCATATAAAGGTGCTTAAGCAAAGAATGCACCAGAGCATAACTGAACAGACTTCTTTGCTCCCAGGGTGTCCTGTGGGGAAGAGGCAAACCTTGGAACATCTGGTATAACTCTCTCTTTTGTTTATGGAGGCCGGAAGGGCCAGGACAGAAAGCTAGAGGTTTGGTATTAGGTGTATGGGAACTGGTATAAGGTCAAGTGGAAACACTTCCTTTTCCAGAGGCTTTTTCTAACTGATGTGAGGGAAATAAGAAAAATAGACTGGAGCCTCTCAGGTTCTAAAGAAGAATGTGTAATTATCTATTCTCTCATCTCTCTATATCATAACAAAGGTTGTAGCATTTAAAATGAAATGAAAAGTTAGCAGAACTATGGTGATTCTGAGGTACATGAAATATCAACCAAGTCAATTTGATACTGAAAATGAGTCTCTCAGTTCTGTAAAAGAAAATAATATTAACCAATTAGCTAACATATGCTGGGCACTGTGATTTTATTCTTAATCTCATGTTTAATTTAATCCCCCATTGAATTTGATTCTCCATTGCACATCATTGTTCCTGATGTCTGCATCATAAAACCATAGTAGATCTTATTATTATTATTATTATCAAAAGAGCAGTGCCTCATTAAATGAGAACAAACACAGGATATTTGTTAATTTACTTAATAATTTTATATCATTTCTGAGCATATTTATTAAGGAATTCAAGATACTCAGCAAGGATGCATTTAATGAATCATGTGTAAAGTTATCATGAACATGTTTTAAAAATATGAAATTAAAGTGAAAGAAAGCTTAAGAAAATTGGCTAAATATCTTTAAGTTGTCCCACAACAGTACATTTTTGTAAGAAATTTATTGAAATTCAAAAATTTCCAAAATTAATTGGAATGGTTATACCAAAAGTAAAATATATATTTCATTTTCTATACACATTGAGTTGATTATATTATTAAATGAACTGCCTTTAAGCCAGTGAATTTTAGGTGTAATTACCTGATAAAATAGCAAGACTTTGAAATGGTAGCTGTTTAAATTCTTTGCATCGTGAGTCATCTCTGGCTGTATTAAGTGGTGGCCGTGTGGCATCGTGTGCCACTTTTCTTGAAGGTTGTCTAACATCAACAGCTCTAGCGAGGAGACAGCAGTTTAAGTTGCTGTGCAGCTTGTTCCTGTCTTCTGACCCCTGCCTGGACTCTGGCTCCATGTCTTATCTCCCTCCCTGGATAACAGCTCTCCTTTGACATAGGCGAGATTGGCTCGCAGTGTTTACTTGTGTACACCAAACACTGACTCTGAGTTTTAACTTCAGCCCAGTCCTCCTGCCAACCTGGGCACAACAACTTGTGAAATAGTGCCCTGGTGACATCTGACACAGAGACCATGTGCCTCTCAAGGAAAAGATCAAAACACTCCCCGCATCTGACCAAGTGCTGGCTGAAAAGGCTAGGATTTGTCGGCAGTGTCTATAGCGTGTGAGCTTTCTCAAGGCCATTGCTGGCAATTTGATGTGTTATTAGAAATGGAAATAACTGGCCACAAAGAGTCAGCAAATTAGGAGGCTCCTGAAGAACATTTGGGGCTTGTTTTTGGATAAATCACCTATAAACAGTTTACCAGCTTGAAGGAACAGGGCTACTTTGGCAATTTTAACCCAGAAGATACCTAGTGGATAGTCCCATGCCTCTGGCATGAATCAAAGAAGAAAAAGTTTTCTACCCTAATGTAGAAGTTCTTTAAAAATATGAAAATATTGGGGACTGGAACTTATAGTCCTAGAATATTATAGCTAGTTTGCATGTACTGGTTGAGTAGAGAGTGCAAACCAACCACAGCTGGGAATGGTTAGGCTTTTCTTTGATTTAGTCCCTTTTTGGTAGCCCCAGAGAATAAAGTCTAGAAGATTTTATGGTTTACTCTTGGGAAAAGAGTTGGTATTGGGGTCTTTTTAATAAAGCCAATGCCATCCATTAATTCAAATTATGGAGCAAAGAGCTATTAAGGGAATAATATTATCCAAGAAAATATTTTTACTAGAACACGATTTGGACTTTCAATAATATTATAACATCTTAAAATGCAATTTATAATGATATTGTAGATGCAAGAGCTCTGTTCAGATAATATAATAATAATCACCATTATTATGTACCTACAATATGTCTGACATTGTGAAAGGTGCTTTACAGATATGATCTCATTCAGGTAGGTATTTATCTTTGTTTTATAGGCCAGTACATTTACTCATAAAAATACTAAATAATTTTGGTGGAGCCTTGGTGGTATAGCACTGGAGAGGTTGAGGTGGGAGAATTGCAAATTGGAGACAGATCTTGGCTACATAACAAGTTCCAGGCCAGCCTGGGCTACATAGTGAGATGATATCTCAGAAAAACAAAAGAAAACAAACAAACAAAAGAAAAACAACAACAACAAAAATTATATAATTTGCTTAAACTTCCATAGTTAATAAGAGGCAGAACAAGAATTCAAATGCAGGCATATCTTCTTCTGTTCCCAAAATGGATAAAATAATAACCAAAATGCAGAATAGTTGTAAGGATTAAATGAAACTATATAAAGAAGCATTCTGTGAGCTTTAAAATGATATGCAACTATTAGATATCATTAATATCGTTGGTAGGCTTTGTAGTAAGTTACCATCCTTTGCCCTTGGACAATTTGTTAAAGTATTGAAGTATATTCTTTACACATTCCACCCTCAGACTGTGTAAATGAAGACAAAGAGGAATTATAAGCTGACAAGAAAATGCCCGTGGACCATTGAGTCAGGATGCAGAAACAAGAGAGAAAGCTTTGAATGGCACTGAGGAGGATGAGACACTGTGAACCTAAAGATTGTCTGGAGGGTGAGAAAAATCACTTGGGATAAGTCGGCTGGCTTCAACTTCAGCTTCACTAATTAGTTTTACAGAAAAGCAGCTGTGTTACACTGCCCAAGGGGTCAACCGCTGCACCTTTTTCACTCCACGTTTATAAGAGTCAAATTGTTGAGACACAAACACATACTGGTGATTTTTTTCCAGAAAGTAAGTGTCCGTTCCGTTGGCATAGCCCTTTCCATTTATCTTCATATGCTACATAATTTTTTTCACATCCAAATTTATATTGAAGACTATAAACCACAACCATTGATATTTATGATGGGGAACTCTCAAATCTCTTCTAAAAGTGAAATTATACACTTTATGATCTGCTCAACAGGCAGGAAAGCATAATGTATTATAGAAATGTTTTCCACTGAAAGAATTAAGATGTTAAAATTCTGCTGTCTGCCTTCAACCCCAGAAACTGGAAATACGTTTAATTATAATTTACATGTTAATTACTATTCACTAATAGCTTACTACTGTTATCTATTGGGCTGGGGTTTAGCTCAGTTGTGGAGTGATGCTTTAGTTCAGTTGGTGGAGTGACGCTGTACACTCTCTGAAGCCCCAAGTCCAATCCTTAGCACAACAAAAATGGAAGGACCTGGCAACCCACTCCCAAAACAATCAGTCACTGAAAACGCTATGAATAGGAGAGAAGCACTGACATAGTGCCAGGCATGGTACAGTGTCTGGGAGTGTTTCGTTCTGTTGTACATAGGGTTGCTATGAGTCAGACCTTACTTGACAGAACCTGACAACAGCAACAACAATTGTTAACTATTATATTATAAGTTATTAAATAATAGTTTACAGTTTATGTTGTTGTTGTTGTTAGGTGCCGTTGAGTCGGTATCCGACTCATAGCGACCCTCATAGGGTTTTCAATGGCTGATTGTTTCGGGATTGCATTGGGAGTGGATTGCCAGGTCCTTCTCCCATTTTTGCGGTGCTGGGAATTGAACTCGGGACCTCAGAGACTGCAGCGCAGCGCTCTACCAACTGAGCTAAATCCCA